>JAOXJJ010032883.1:0-21831 GCA_025769935.1 Phoenix roebelenii | reverse complement strand
TTAGCCAAACAACCCCAAACTTTTAGGAAGTTTAGGTTAGGTTTTCTTCCTTTCCAAAGTTCATAAGGAGATTCATTGGAACCTTTAAATGGAACTCTATTAAGCAGGAAACATGCAGTAAGCATTGCTTCCCCCCACCAAATCTCAAGTAAATCTGAGTTGGCAAGCAAAGATCTTACCATATCTTGCAGAGTTCTATTTTTCTTCCAGCCACTCCATTAGACTGAGGTGAATAGGAAGGTGTAACTTCATGTAGAATTCCATTAACTCTATAGAATTCATTCAAGTCACTAGAGGTGTATTCTCCTCCTCTATCTGACCTGAGAATCTTTATTCTCTTGTCAAGTTGATTTTCTACTAAAAATTTATAAGTCTTAAGCATCTCAAATGCCTCATCTTTAGATTTCATTAAATAAACTTGACAATACTTAGAGTAATCATCTATGAAGGTAATAAAATATCTTCTAGCCCCTTTAGTCAAAGTTCCATTTAGATCACATGCATCTGAATGTATTAATTCTAATAAAGTTGAATTTCTATTTACTATTTTAAATGATTTTCTAGGTTGTTTAGATCGAACACAAATTTGGCACCTTTCCTTTTCATTTAATGAAATATTAGGCAATAAACCAGAGCTAATCATTATTTTAATAGTATTATTATTCACATGTCCTAATCCAGCATGCCAAAGAGATGAAGAACATATTGAAAGCACAACTTTATTATTACTATCAAAAGAAAAATCCAAAGATACATTATTTATTACATACAAGCCATCACATTTATAGCCTTTGCCTACAAATGTTCCATTCTTTGTTATAATCACTTTCTTAGATTAAAATAACAAAGAATAACTACTCCTATTTAGAAGAGATCTACTGATCAGATTCCTCCTTCCATCAGGCACATGGTACACATTAAATAGTGTAAGCACATTTTCAGACGTAAGCCTTAAAAGTACTTTTCCAGTTCCAAGCACTCGTGCCGAGGTGGAGTTTCCCATAGTTACTGTTAGGCCGCTCCGGACCTGATAAGTAGTAAAAAAGGTACGATCAGTACACATATGAACATTCGCACCTATATCCACTAACCAATTGGTAGAGCAAATTGCCAAATTTAATTCTAGACTTAAAGTTACATACCGATCATCAGTACTAGTAGGACCAGTACTGGATAGCACCATGTTGGTTTGTGGATTTGCAGGTTGAGAATGTGCATGTTCATAGTTCTGATACTTCTTCCTCTTCATCCGGCATACTCGAACCATATGACTGAGTTTTCCACAATTGTAGCAAATCGGCTTCCGATCATTCTTATTGATATGGTGTTTTGGCTTCATAGGTTTTTCTTTGTTTCAAGGTCCACCCTTTTCAAATTTGGAGTTCTTGAACTTATGGGTCTTATTTTGGCCTTCTACAAAATTCACCTTGGTTAGAAGCTCAGGATTCATGAGTTGCTCATTATCTTTCTCAAGGTGTTGTTTTTGGATCCTAATGGCAGACAATAGAGTTTTCATTGTCATATCCTCGGTTTTATGTTTCAGGGATAACCCAAAGTCTTTCCAAGAAGGTGGGAGCTTGTCAATGGTACAAGCAACTTGAAGGCTCTCAGTTATACCCATTCCCCTTAAGCCTAATTCATGATAAATCACTGTTAACTCATGGGCTTAGTCAACTACGGGCTTGGTGTCAACCATCTTATAAGACAGGAATTGACTAGCAGCATACTTGTCCATTCCGGCATCTTTGATACCATATTTCTTATTAAGATCATCCCAAATCTCCTTGGAGGTTTTAAAAGTGCAGTAGACATTACAAAGGGGATCAGTAAGATAGGACAGAATTCTTTCCCTACACAGGTAGTCTTTCTTCTTAAATTTCTCCAAATTACAAGTTCTAGCTGGTTAATTCTCTTCCTCATTTAGAGGAGAGTCAAAGATTATGGAAAATAACCCAGGTGTGGTTAAGAAGATTTCTATCTTTTATCTCCAACGCTTAAAGTTATTTCCATTAAATTTTTCAGGAGGAACCGGGTCACTTGCATTGGCCATTGGGGTAACTCTAAGTACTAGCCTATTATATGTAGGAAATCTACTTCAAGAATGTTGGGAATAAATTGTCCCATAAAATTTTTAAATCTAAAATTCTCTACTTCAATAAATAATAGGCAGAAATAGGCTTAGAGAAAATAAATAGAGAAAGTGGAAAAATGGAACCCGAGATGCTGAGGCGTGGTATGTTGGTCACTTTCCTTGAAGTACATTTCGCTGCCTTACAGTGCACTAGGCTTGATGATTTGCACGGATCAAAGAAGCCTTCGAACTCAGAATCAGTATGCAGCAAGCCCGTTGATTGAAAGAAAAATAGCATAAAGGGAGAATAGAAGTTCTCTGCTTTCGATTGTATATTCTGTCTAATCCGAAGAGGTCTATTTATAGACTTCTTCGGGACAGACGTGACCAAAAACCGATCCAATGGTCAAAACTGGTAATAAAGTTTGAAAAAATACTGGGAGTAGGGCTAGCAGATGCGTGGTCGGTTGCGAAGAGGTGCTAACGAGGAAGCAACGTGGCTCCTCGTGCCTTGGGTGCGAGGCACGGCCCACGCACCGCACCAACCATCCAACCCATACTTCATTTTTAGCATATATATTTTAAGTATGAAAACTTTTAACCATTAATTTAACCAAAAAATCTAACAAACTCCAGCTGATCTGAACCCAGACCAAGCAAACCACAGGCAGTAGCCCTCTAAGGTTATACATCGTTTGACGTGCCAAATAAAGTTTTGCAGCTCAACCAGATAGCCGTTTAGGTCAGTAGCCATCCCAGGCCACCCAAAGCCCTCTTACCTCGGGCAATGATTCTATCGCCTCGTATGGAAGCACACTCCTTCCAATATGCCAAGAGTTTGAGCCTATAATAATGGCCCTGAAGTCCATTACAGCACGTCCCTAGGCTGTTATAGTACGTCTCTAGGCGATTACAGCATGCCCTTAGATGATTACAGCATGTCCTCAATTAGTTATTGAACGACTTCAAGCAATTGGAGTACGACCTCCATGGAACTCCAAATTTTATGGCTATAAATGGATCCAAAACCTCAACATGAGAGGTAGGAGATTCTTACCCCTTGGAATTTGCTATTAGATTCCTTCTCACACATCATTAAACTCTCTTTAACTTAAGCATTAGAGGGCCCTGTCGGAACCCGTTCCAGCAAGTTTTTTAATTTAAATCTAATCACAAACACCACAATTGGCCCGTGGTCAGCCTTAATGGATCCGTGTTGGCAGTGTTCCCTAGTCCACATAGGTTATGGGCCGGGTCCGCTCTGATACAATTTGCAACAACCTAGGACCTCACCCAAAATGGCTAGTCGGAAGGTATTATTTGGGTTCCTTGATCCTGTATAAGTACCCAAGATCTACCCAGTGAATAACCGATGTGGGACTAAACACACGCCCGCACGGGTCTTCACAGAAAATGCCAAATATTCATTTCTAAGGAAATATAAAATATTTCGAGAAGACAAAACATGCCAAGTATCACTTATACATCTTGGGGAAGACAGGAGAGAATTGTAGATTTTAGGGCAGCAACAGAAGGTTGAAGTGGGAACCGGGAAGGAAATCATATAGGAGTTTGCTATTTTGTATCAATTTCTAACATTTTGGCAATTATAAACATTATTCATATTAAAATCTATATTAATAACTATATTTCAGATAGGACCCAAATGACAATCTGAACTGAATTCTCTTGGCCAACACTTGTGCTCGATAAATCTTATTGATAGCCATGAGAGCCTCTGGATGAACCTGCAAACCTTAGCTAATTCCCCTCGTTCGAGCAGGGTGGGCCATGATTCCAGCTGGTGAATCTAAAGGCTTTGCGTTCGATGGCAGTTTTTTAACGTTTTCTGCTGAAGGCATTGTTCTCCACTGTTTTCAATGCGAGCATAGCAGTCTTTAACCCTGCTGGCTCTTTCTGTAAATTCTTCCCAACCCCTTGTAAATAACTTTCTGTTCCGTCTTTTTCTAAGAAACTGGGCGGCACTTTGCCTCCCTTCTCATCAAAAAAACAAAAGAAAAAAAAAAAGAAAAGGAAAAAAAGAAATGTGTATCCAATTATAACCTTAACATTTCAAAAGGGAAGCAAATAAATTTGCCACTAATATTAAATTGTGTTTTCTAAGCAATGTTAGTATTATACAAAAGAAATCAATTATAGAAACTAATACAATTAGATCACCTCTTCATAGACAAACTTGGGATTTGCGATCCCAGGTAAGATCGGTTCAGGATCATGGGATCCTTTTCTATGAGATAGGAAGGGCTGTTGCACAAAATATATTTCTACTGAATGGCAATAATGGTTGCACGGAGGAGCAGACTATGATATGTAGGAGATCCTGGCAATCAAGGAAGATTGAGGACAAAACGATCCCATGGAGCAGCCCGGTTTGTTCCATGAGAAGTTGAGCATCTTGTTCTAGCATGGTCCATGATGAGAAGCATCCACACCGGTCCTCCCAAAACCGGAACTCCATTTTAGTGCGAACTTAAGCAAGAATAAAGAAAGAATTTGTCAATTTTACTTGGTTCCGTGTAAGAATTGTTGATGGTCGAGGAGATGCACTTCTACTTTCCCCAGCAATGTTGGTGATTCGGGTGCACATGAATTGCTCGGCAGTTGTTGATGGGGACGTGGACATAGCCATACGTAGTGACCACGGGCAGACTAAAACATTTGGAGGCCTAAGACGAACTCATAAGAAAAGGCCTTTTTTTTTTAATAATATTTTTTTAATAAATGTAAAATACTTTAAAATTTTATTTAAAAATAACTCGTCTAGCTTTTTGAGATTCAAAATAACTCGTCTAGCTTTAAAATGTTGGTATAAAATTATGCTTCATTAATCATTATCTACCCTTTATAACCACTACTTATTTAGGTAGCATTAGCAGTATAATACCAGCTGCAATCTGATTATAAAAAAAGTCTCTTCATCCCATCAAAACCATCAATAAGAGACTTAAGAGTATAAGACCACATTGACGCATAAACTAGACATAAAAATAATTTATATTCACTCTTCTTCCTGGCTCCTGCACAACTATCAGAAACAGGGAAAGCACCAAACCCCAACTATCATTCTCTCAACTTTTCTCTCTATTTCTATGATTCTATCTACCGACAAAGAAGTAAAAGGGGGGAACTAATGATTCAGCACAACAAAGCACCAATGATTACTTGGGTTAAAAACGAAAAAAAGAGCCCCCGTTGCCACATAATCAAATGATTCAAAATTTCAAACCATAGTTCCTGGGGCCCAGCAGCCGGCACATTCTGCCCAAAAAATAAAGCCCCCGTAACCCGTTCCCCAGTTTTAGCGAAATTTTCCAACTATCTTTAAAATTATAGTCTCTATTGCTATTCATTTATCAACAAAGGGGTTAAAAAATCAGAAAGAATAATGAATTAGGGCTTGTAAGCAGTAAGCTATGTCTGGACTCTGGAATGACGAATTGAAAGTTGAAACAGGGGCGGAGGGCGGAACTGGAGAAGGAGAACTCACCTAGTCCCCTGACACCTAGAGAGGGCAGAGGGCCGAGAAGGAGAACTGGAGAAGAGACGCCGTCAAGAACCGAGTTATCGAGGAATGGGAAGCCAGGAAGGAAGAACTCTTGAGTCAAGAACTGAAGAAGAGCCGAGCTGCTGAAGGAAGAACTCAAGGATGAAGAAGAAGACGCAGTCCTCTTTGGTTATTTGGGATTCTGGTGTTGGTGAATATGGGCTACGGCTAAGATTTAAGAAGTAAGAAGACGGTGGCGGTGCCAGGCGGATGGTTTGATGGAGAAGACGGGCTATGCTGGGGCCTGGGCAGCTGGAGAAGATGGGCTATAGACGGGGGATGGCTAAGATGTCTTGTCCCGTTACTCCCGTAGGTGGTAGGACGTAACTCGTAAGCCCTATCCCCGTTTACCGTTGGCCTGGATGCCGGTTGCCGGACCGTTGGTCGCTGCCCGTTGCCGGACCATTGGTCGCTGCCCGTTGCCGGACCGTTGGTCGCTGCCCATTGGTCACTGCCCGCTGGTCGCTGGAGGAGGAGCTCTCCCAGAGGCGGAGGCCGAAGGCCTTCCTTTGGTCCGAGGCCCTAGGTGACCGCCTCGATCGCTAGGGCTCGGGCCGGCCCTGGTAGTGACGACCTTACTTGCAAGTTGTTTCTACAAAACAAAGCTTGTTGGGCTGGCAATGGAGCATTTGGAGTCGATGCTGTTCTTCAGTTGTTGGAGCTAGCATCTAAAGGGTGTTGGTCACTTTCTTGTCCTCCCACGACTCGAACTAGCTGGATGTTATGGACACGACCTACATCCAGAGTAGCAGCACACCACATGCTTAGTGTGGAGTCCCCACAGGTAATGTCACGCTCCAAATTCGGAGCATGACATGGCCATGCTACTATAGGGTATATTGCTCACAATAACACGAAGCCCACAATAAAAATTTATATAGCATGATAAAATTAGACCAATTTCATTTGCTAAATAAAGAAAAATAGGTACAAAGCATCTAAATCCAACATTTGAATATTTTTGACCACATAGCCGAAACTTTATAGGCATAGCTATACTTATTGATAGCTTGCAACTATGCTTCAAGCTTTATTCATTTGTTCTTCTCTGCTCCTAGCAACCTTAATTATCTGAAAAAAATATATATAAAGAGACAAATGAGCTTTGCGGCTCAGTAAGTAACCATGCACCACCTTACCGGATCAAGCATAAAATTTTTATATGATTCAATGCATCATTTGGAAAGTAAAATTATACTATAAAATAAACTATTTCATAAACATAGTAACAAACTGTGTCGTAGCAAACCAATCATGTATGCATAAATCATACAAATTCATAAAGCTGAAAGTGTAATTTAAAATATTCATAATCGTCACATGTTTGTCATTGATCCATATTTTTAGTTAAAATAGTGTTCCCAGATTTTTTGCACCACGATCACTATAACCCATGGCAGGGTCATATTCATAATTGATAAGATATTATAGTTCATACTCGTTACTAGCTTTAACCCGCTGGTAGAAAACCATTTTTGTTGGATGCTAGCTCCAGGATGTCGATTGGCCTCTATTTCTATAGACGGTCGTAGCTATCTGAAAGCTCATAAAATATTTCATATTTTTTATACCTTTATAAATAGATTGGAAATGCTAAATGTCATTGCAAAAGTTTAAAATGTATAATCATGCCATATTTATCATTTTCATGCAAATTTTCATAATCATAATTCATACATAATTAAATCATTTACCATAGTATTCATTACGGATGCTATTTGGCCAAAAATATGGAACATTTACAATCATATGCTTGATCCTAAATTTTTTTAAAAAAATGCAGAATCAATCATGTCAAATATAATTCATAATTTCATGCCTAAAATTAATCAGTAATTTAAAATTAATAAAGTTTGTGCTAGGGTCAGTTAACTACGTCCAATTGGGCAAATCTAATGCACCTATCAAAACCATTTAAAAAGAATAAATTACTTGGTTATTCACTATTTAAAATCTAAATATAAATTAAAAATATCTAAGCAATCCAAAATAGACTTAAACGGGCTTCAAGTCCGATTGGATAAATTGGATTAGAATCTACAAATCAGGTAGAGAGAGAATGGTTGCACTGAGGATGAAATCTCTCTCTAGATTTTTCTTTTATTTATCTATTTATTTATTTATTTAATTTTTCCCTATGTTTTCTTTTTCCTTCTCTTTTTCTCTTTTCATTTCTTCTTTTCTCTTCCTTTTTTTTTCTTCTTCATTGCCCCTTCCTCTGTTTTTTTTTTGGCAAAGAGAGGGGCGTCTGAACCCGCCCCAACGAGAAACAAGGGAGGAAAGGGAAGGGGCCTCCAGCCTGACTGCGGCTGAGAACCGGCGGCGACTGCGGTCGAGGACCGACGGCACGGTGGAACGACCACCAGCTAAGTGTTTTTTTCCTTTTTCTTTTTCTTTTTTTTTTGGTCTAAATCAAATGACCCGTTGCTAAATTGCGGCCATTTCCGGGTCGATCAGGAACGGGGAAGAACGAGGGAGGAGATGGGGACTGTACTTTTGCTTCGAGGAGGTGCTGCAGCCGTGATTCTGGCGATACGAAGATAGGGCACGGTGAGCCCAAGAAGAGGAAAGAAGAGGAAGAGAGGAAGGGAGGGAGAGGAGAAAGGAGGAAGATGGAGGAGGAAGAAGGGCTCGGTAGTCTTGGCAAACGGGGAGGGGAAGAGATAAAGAGAGGAGACCATGAATTTCCCAATCTTCTCGCGCTATCCTTCCAAAAACCAGAGACTCTCCAGCAAGGAGAATCCACCAGAAAGGAAAGAAGAGAGGCGGGGCTCCGGCGATATCGCACGGCCCTGCCCTACCTTGCAGCGAGGATCGCGGCCAGCTAGGTAGATTTCCACCCAACTAGGCCATGCCGGGGTGTCACAGGTAACCAATAATATTTTTCCAGCATACCAAGCCATCACTAATGTCAGGATAATTTAAGCCATACAACGGTAAAAGAGGCGTGCCAAAAATAATAAAGAGGACTTGATATTGTAGGCGCTGGTCCCGTGAGGTGTTTCTTATCATTTTAGCCATCTTGGATTTGGGGAGGAAACTGCTGGTGGCTGGAGGCCGTTAGCTTGGATGAAGATCTTTGGTGCGGACACATGGAAGGTGATGACTATACTGGCATTCTAAAGACTATGCTGAAATATGATGGGGAAGACCTATGCAGCAGGCATATGTTCAGGAATACATAAAACGGAAAATATCATACTAAAAACAGGCACATATTTTTAAGAGCAAAAAATATAGGACAATAGCATAGAGATGAAGAGGGGGAAAATGTCTAGCTTCGGAGCAGTGAAAAGGAAATATATAGACCGATGAAAAAAAATGGCGCTTGTAAATTGAAGACTAAAATAATGAGAAAATATTTGTTAAAAATTAGAGTGACAAAAGTTGTTAAATAGAAGTGCGTGTCAGGTTATTAGTTAATCAATCAAAATCCTTGTGAAAATAGCAGAAATTCTTTAAATTTGATTTAAGGGAGAAACATGTTAATGAGATTTTAAAAATTAACAAAAAAATTTCATGCTATAGGAAATTAGCCCTCTTACTTTCAAGAACAAATAGGTGCAGCCATTAATTAAATCTGAGATCAGGATCATCAATATATATATATATATATATATATATATAACGAGAAATATGCAGTGGTAAAATATGCAGATATGAGCCTCATGTAATAGTAAAGACATGAGAACGTGTGAAAAATACAGGATTCGGATGTTGGGTAGAAGAAACTGAGCACAAACTAGAAATATCGAATTAATTTTTTTGTTGGAAAAATGGGTTAAGATCAGGGCAGGAGGAATGATTAATAAACAAGAGACGCAGTAATAAGATACAAAATGGAAGGGGCTCTTACTTGGTGGTCCCAGATGCATGGGCAGAGGGATGGATCATGAAAGTCTTTCATATAATGTTTGATCCCCTCTCTTAAAAATATAATAGGCATTAGGGATGCGTTGAATCTTGTTCTTGTCGTCGCTTCCTTCGAACCTCCCTCTGAATTCTGGATGTAGATCTTGCAAGTACAGTTTTTGGAGGAATGTGAGATTTTCGATACCTCCTGGAACATCCTTCAATGCGGGGAGGCCATCCATGATTAGGAACTCCAGCCTTGGCATGGCGCCAGCCTCTACTTCCACCTGATTAAGTTGTGGCATATCGTATAAAGAGAGTTGCTTCAAGTTAAGGAACCATCCTGCACCAAACCACAATTGGTGTCCGTCATATGCCTTCTTCAGTATGAGATGTACAAGGTTGGTCAACTGAGAAAGGGATCGAATTGGATCCTCTACCAACCCACTCCAACCCAGATGCAATTCCCGAAGGCTAGCTCCAAAGGCACGAAATAAGGGCAACTCCATCGTCCCTTCTGCTAGCCGCCCATTCAGATCAAGCTTTAGAAGATGCTGAGGTGGATTATCCCAGCCTCCCAACTGGAAAATCTCATTCTCGTTGCTTGCATGAAGGGACAAGTAGGATAGGTGACCTAACCTTGATAACGAAGTGCATAGGCTTTTGCAATGTATGCCTCTCAATTTCCATATCCGAATGCTTCTTAGTTGCGTCAAGTTCCCTAGCCGTTTCACAAATTCCATCTTTGCTTCCACTGCTTGGAGAGTTTGCAGATCTTTCAAATTCCACAGTCCCTTCGGAGCTCGCACACCTCTACGATGATTTACATTCCTATAATTTGGATCTAGAATCTTCTCGGCAAACAAGTGACGCAACTTCTTGAGGTTCCTTGTCGTGCATGGCAGTTTCTCTATTTCACTGTCCACGAGGTCGAGCGTCTGTAGGTTACGAAGCCTTCCCAAGGATTTAGGTAGCACCTTCACCTTCGTGTTCCTCAGACCCAAAAAGTGCAGATTGAAGAAGTCTCCGATTTCATCTGGTACTCTCTCAATCGAGATGCCTTGCAGATCTAAGACGGTCAAATATCGAGAGCTGGAACACAGCGAAGAGAAGGATGATGATAACGACATTGAAGGGTCAAACACCATGAAAGTGCGAAGTCTTGGCAACTCCATACTCGATTGCATATCG
Source organism: Phoenix roebelenii (assembly GCA_025769935.1). Classification (NCBI taxonomy): domain Eukaryota; kingdom Viridiplantae; phylum Streptophyta; class Magnoliopsida; order Arecales; family Arecaceae; genus Phoenix; species Phoenix roebelenii. The sequence goes on along the minus strand of JAOXJJ010032883.1, from coordinate 11,152 downwards.
TTACTGTATTTGTGCAATGACAGGCGGCGTGTTTCATCACCCGTCTTCCCCACTATATGAAGACCATCAAGTACAACACTAAAATTTTCCTTCTTAGACAAAGATACAGCCAACTCTCGTACAAGATCGTGCATCCGACAGTGTTTTATTCTGCCGAATCGATTCCTCTTTGCAACTTGAAGCATGCATCGATGGATTAGCTCCTTGAGATAGTCCTCTGCCGCTTCTTCCATTGTGCTTGATCCCCTTTCCTCCACAAATCCCTCTGTGACCCATAGCCTCGTAAGCCTCTTTCTCTGAAGCACATAATCCTCCGGGAACATGCTGCAATGCAAGAAGCAGTTCTTAAGATATCTCGGTAAATAGTTATAGCTGAGATTCAAAACATGCTTCACATTGTCCAAACTTGGGTTGTTATTCAGCTCCCAGCTCAGCTGATGATAAACCTTCTCCCATTCTGACTTGGTTTTCTCTCTCAGGGACAGAAGGCTGCCTAAAGAGACAATAGCTAGCGGCAACCCTTGACACTTCGATACAATTTTCTTCCCCAACTCCTCCAGTTCTTTAGGACATCTCACTTTATCTTTCCGGAATGCCCTCCTACAAAATAGATCCCATGCCTCAGTGCTTTGCAAAACCTCGAGCTCAAGCATCCGACTATCATCTGCTAGTGAAGCTACCTCAGCACTCCGGGTTGTAATGATTATTCTGCTTCCATTTTTGTCATCAACATTAATGGCATCACGAATAGCATTGAAAGCTTGCAGATCCCATACATCATCCAGTATGATCAAAAATCTTTTTTTCTCTAGAAAAAGTCTTACTCTTTCAACTAACCTTCTATAGTCCATTCCTCTGAGGTCAAGCGGAACTTTCTCCACATTCAGCTCCTTTATCATTCTTCTTAAAAGATCATCCACCTCGTAAGTTTGTGAGATCGATATCCATGCATGACATTGAAACTCTTTTCTCTCACTTTTAAATACATTGGTGACAAGGGTCGTTTTGCCCAATCCCCCCATGCCCCACACGGATATTATAGACCTAGCCAGATCCTTGTCAGATAACCATTCAGATAATTTTCTTTTGTTTTGGTGAATCCCCACAAGCTCATCATCATCAATGAAATGAGAAGAATCTGCTAAATTCTGCTGCTTTTCACTGGCACTACGTGAACTACTACCCATTGCTCCCTCTGTTGTCTTAATCCATCGCTTCTTCATTTGTGAAAGGTGAACCAAATTAGTTTCCAATTCTTTTAGCCGAGCAACAATTTGATCGAAGGCAACCAAATTTTGGGATCCCTTTACTACTTTTTTAAGATAGCCTCCTAACCCACTCCCTTGCTGTTGAACTATGAGATAGACATACTCATCCATAATGTCCTCAACACTATATGCCAGTTTTCGTACCTCCTGAACCCAAGCTTCAAGGACCTGGTCGCTGTCAGTTCGAGTATCTATTTGACCGAGGAAGGCTTGCATTACCAAAAGTTCACTCTTGATACGGCTCATACTACTTGGTAATTGAGTCAACAATGAGACTTCATTTGCAAACAGAGAACTAGCTTTTCTCAGTGCTTCTCCACCCAAAGCAACACCGATCTTTTGAACTGCTAGAAGTACAGCCGCCTCTGCCATGTCTGGTTCCACTATGAACTATACTTTCTTTGTTGGACAGGCCAGGTGTCCTACCAGACTAGCTCTTTTCTCTCTTATATTCTCTCTCTTGGTGTTTGATCTATCCGAAAAGTTTGATCTTAGTAATAAATGAGAGTTCATCAAGAAGTTTATACAATAACTAAATTATTCAACTATGAGATATCACTTATATACTGAATAATCTTGCTACTGTGTCATTTAGTTATAAGATCACTATTTCTCCCACCATTCCTAAACTAACCTTCGAAAATAGAACAATCATCCACAAGTAGGCTTTCCATTCTTTAAGGTGTGTACATGTATGGTGAGTATAAAATAAGAAATACCTGATTATAGAAAAGATTAGGAAGGTTGGTCTAGAGAATTGAATATGTTGTTCTTGCAATACCCAAAACCAACTTGGCTCACTCGGCATGAGTTGCCCAAGCCAATTTTTAAACTTTGGCAACAGAAAAAAAAGGGGATTCTAATCGTGTGCCCGATTAGCGGCGAGAATCGCATGACTAAGCTAGGGTAAAGTCGAAGTCTTTCGACATGCTAGCAGCTGGCATGATCATAGGATATTCTCGAGTCAACAGCCGCTGCATAACAGCTAGCGAGCATCGGCAAATAGACCAGAAACCCCACCCTCATTTTTTCAACCGCCTAGGTTGGAGAGCAGATTTTCCACTCCGATTAAGGAAGGTGAACCGAGAAGATCGTGATCATACTAGCCCCATTCTTTCTTCTTCCCTTCCCGATTCATGGCTTCACCCACCTTTAGACTCCATCTCCATCTTGAATTCTCACCACCACTACCTAAAAGAAGGTCTCCTCCACCTCTCCTCGCCTCCTCAACCTTTATTCCTTATTGGACATCTTTCTTCTTCACCAGAAACTAGAGGACAATGGAAAGCCTTCATGGATCCCTTGTTTTGATGTAAGAACCTCTTCCTCTTCTCTCATCTCTCTCACTCTCTCCCTCCTCTCCCCTTCTAATGTTTAGGGTCATTAGCTACTTGCCGAATCTCACTGTCCACCAACAGTTGACCTCGAGACCAAGAACCCCTGGTTGTGGCTAAGATCTCAGTCAACGGCTATCAAACCCTCAAATCGGATCTCCTATACCTTGAGGTTTTCATCCCTGGGCTGCCCAATCCAGGTGACTAGTGTTTTCCACTCCTGTACCACGGACCCTCCATTGCCTCTTCCGATGCTAGAGGCTGGCTGGTTGGGCCTCTGCCTACCCTATAGCAGTGGTACAGATCATAGAGAGTGGAGCCTCAATTATTCCTCCTCTAGGTCCTCTCTTATTCTTAGATTCCATCTCCTCCATTGGATTCATCTGATTACTTAAATTCTATTTCCACTGTTAGATTTTGTGATGATCACTAGACTCAATAGATCGAGCCATGTTCCTACACAAATCAGACCATTGCTATTGATCATGTTGGCTTCTATTCAGATTTGACTATATTAAAGGTGTTAGGTACCACCACCTAGCTAGTCTTGTCCACTTCCATGTTCATCTCTAAATTCGGTGATATTAAATTTTGTAGGTGAGCAGTTACCTGGGTAGGAGGTGGCTTAATGTGGGTTCTATACTCAAACCTTAAATTTCTGCAAAATTCCAATTCTCTCATTTAATTGGATAAATTAATTTAAATTTGAAAGTTCGGGCACACAAAGTTTAGGGTCGATATAAGGAAGGTAAGCATCCTAATTGTCAAAATTATTAAAATTGGGATTTATTGAAAATTGATTAGGCATACCTACTTTGGTAGGTGCACTATCAGAACTAGTGTTGACTTAGGTAAGAATTTTCCTGCATATTCACCTTTAGATGAAACTATCATGAGCATTTTGTGTATAAATTATTTTTAAGTTCTTGGACTATGAGGAGATAACTTATTCTGATTTCCATGAATCATCATATGATGACTTTTGACAGGCATAATGTGCATCATTGATAAAGATGAATTAAAATGGCATGATTTAATGAATGAATAATAAAATGGGGCATTGGACTAGCCAAGTAAAAAATGTGGATAGCCTCATCATGAGTGGGAATGGTATTGTAGATAGCCTTGTCATAAATAGAAATAAGACTTCGTGGATAGCCTACCATGGGCAGGAAGGTGGCATTATGGATAGCCTGCCATAAGCAAGTATATGGCATTATGGATAGCCTCCCCATGTGTAAGAACATGGTATTTTAAGTTGGCTAGTCATGGGCTAGAGCATGGTTGTTTCTAGTCTAAGACCGAAAAGTTGATTAGACATCCTAGGACATTGAGTTTAACCTAGTTAATTTGAAGATAAAAATACTCATATGAAAGCATAACCGAAATAAATTATTTTTGTTTGCATATGATTGAAGCATATTGAGTTTATTGGCCATTATTCAGATTTTAATGATTGATTATTTTGATATGTACTTGTTGTGATCATTATAGTCTATTTGATGTTATTCGTCAGACATATTTATTATCATGTGTCATATCATTTCATATATTGGTGTGTATGTATAAAAACTTCTTATTGAGCTACTTAGCTCATACCAGTCGCTCCCCTTTTTCATTTCAGAGCCTTAGAAACTTGGTTGAAGTTGGATTTGCTAGTGAGAGATGAATAAAAGAATAGATATGCTATGATTCCACTGGATTATTATATATACAATTGGACTTTTTTATTATCATTGAATTAATTTTTCTATTTTGAAAATGAGAAATTATAATGTGAGAATTGATATTTATCAAGCAGACCTTGCATGTTTCCTAGGGTTATACTCTCGGGGTGATGCAGTTGTGTCATGTGTCGACTCGAGTGGTAGGTTTGGGGCATGATAAAAATGGTATCAAAGCATAGGTGTTACGTCCTTAGGGTTTAAATTAGAGAGTTGTAAGTGAGGCAAAATACTAGATTTGTTAGGATATTTTAGACTTTCGTCTTCTAAGACTTTATGGAAATTTTCCTATATTAAGATTTGGTTAGTTAGGCCAAGAATCCATTGTGTATCATATCGTAGCACCCTCATTTATCAAGATCTATTTGGATTTTTTTATCTTGATTCTAGTGTACACATGACCTAGTATAAATCAAGACCACACTCTCATTATTCTAATATAATTGTATTCAATTATTTTAGAGTTGATTCATCTTATCCTAAGTTTCATTTAATTTTAGCCCTTGGTAGGATTTAGCAAAATGGTACGTCTCTATTCATTTGTATGACCATATTCTAAAAGTCCAGCATATCAGACATTTGGACAAGTGGACATTAATAGTTGATTGTCATGTATATTCATTTAGATTCTGTGGATTATCCTCTTTCTAAATTTTAGGATTCTTATAGATGAGTATGGGAAGAAGAATGTCTAGCAGACACGATAATTAGATAAACCTTAATTGAATGATATATTTTTCTAATATTTGAAAACTTGAATTAGTTGTATTTCAGATTGTTGGTCAAAATGATTTTAGATAGTGGACGAAGGTGTGCCAAAAGGCTGATGACACCTAATGATGGCTCCACTGTCTAAAAATTCATAGACCAGTAGACCAGTATCCTAACGCCACCATTTAGTAGTACTCATCAGCAAGGGGATCCCAACAACTCCACCTGTGGCGCTCAAAGAGTTGGAGCATATGGAGGACCCGAGATCAATCCTACTGATCAAGTTTGTCCTTCTGAGTTAATGCAGACCTTTGTCGAATAGATTCAATAACAAGTGGCAGCTAAAGCAGGGTATCATGAGGATGATGGAATTACAACAACAATTGTTGCAATAGAAATTGCTAATTCAATGGCAGTTGCAGCAAGTGATCCCCTTTGAGGTAACCACCAAGAGGGAGGTGGATAACAAGGCCTTGATAGAGAAAAAGGGGCTTATTGAAGCTCGAAAAAAGAGAAATAGGATCTTGAGGAAGAAAGGTCAGAGCGGCAGGGCTATTGAATCAAGAGCCAAGAGGCCGAAGAATACTGCTACAAGTGATAGAGTTCCTCAAGCACCCCCAAATGATTTAGATGTGTTGTACCTCATTATCGGCGATGTTGTAGGGGTTCGCAGGGGTGTGTTTTAGGTATGGTCTGTTTGGTTACAAAGAAGTTACATGCCCATCCAAAAGGAGCTGTCGGTATAGTAGTGCCATGACCCACTCAAACATCCTCAGTAGGTCGAGCACCTCGGCCATGACTGTAGCAAGGAAGGGGATAGCAGAAGTCTAGGACCCTAGGCTAAGTGCATTCACTCACCTATCAACATCCTAGTGCTTCCAACTCTACAATGGCAAATACTATATATAACTGAAGCATTACCTCCTCTTCTATGTTGTGCCCAATAACATAGTGCTGATATGTTAGAATTGTAGCCAAGAAAATGCTAGAATGCGAAGCTAATGTCATCAGGATATCAACTTAACTCATGTTTTGTTTAACCCTGTGCTGCCTACCTCATAGCTCTTAATGCTATTGCAAGGGAAATTGAGTTGCTATCTTTACCACAAGAATTTGATCTTGATGTCTCTAGGTAGGAATAACATTTTGGTAAACTTTATTTGTAAATCTTGCACCCTCGGTATCAAGGATAGAAACAAGATAGTAGATTCATATGACAACTTGTTCATACAATGAATTCAACTATGACAACAACTATCCAACCAAAATTTAAAGGGCATGTTTGAGGCAAAGTAACGATAAGGGAACATAAAATCTTTAATTTTGTTCCAATATTTTGATCAAATATCAATTAACAAACTCAATGGATCTTGGTATATTTGAATTAAAGTTGCGCAACAAAAGTATGGTGGGTTGAACCATTTTAAAGTTAGTTAGGAGCTTAAATTCTTATTCAATAGTTGTTATGACAGAATGCTTGGTTTAAATTCTTCTCAACAATGAGGCATTTACTCTAAAAAAGAGGCAAGGGATGAAAAGATTGTTGATTCTTAAGCTAATCTAAATCCCACTAGTAGGTTCTCTTATTGCTGGCTATGCTAGGGCAAATAATGGACATTTCTAGTCTAGGGCCAATGGGCTATTGGTTCCCTAGGTTGCGCTTGAAGTTAGAACATTTTGAGTGAGGGTTTCTTTTCTTGAAGAGACTACTCCCTTGGTAATCTTGTCTCCTTCAAATGTTTGAAGGAATTGAAGTTACCTAATGATTAAGAGTAATGGATGTCATGATCAACGAATTGTGGTATCTTAATCGAGGTCCAGGATGTTTAGTGTTCTTTTGGGAAGGGACCAAGCAGTTTGATATGTATGGTGGATAAAAAGATCAAGTTTTGAGGTTCCGCATCATTCCTTATATCAATCTTGTGGATCATCAATTTGAGAGGGAGACTACTTGGGAGCTCGAGAATATGACGAGGGCTAAGTACCCTCAACATTTTTGAATGTTCATATATGTAAATTTTGAGGATAAAATATTTTTAAGGAGGAAAGAATATAATACCTAGATGAACGATTTTTTCTGTGTTTAAATTAGCTCGACCTGACATGAGTCGACTAAACCAATTTTTAAAAGTCAACAGCAAGAAAAAAGGGATACCCAACAAGTGGTGAGAATCGTAAGGCTAGGCTGGAGAGAGGCCAAAGCCTCTCAACAAGTGAGCGGATGGCATGATCCCCAAGATAATCCTAGGTCAATGATGCTATATAATGATTAGTTGGCAAGGGGAACAAGCTAGAAACCCCACCCTCCTCCCCTTTCTATCAGCTACCATGCTGGAGAGCATAATTTCCTCCCTGATTAAGGAAGGTCAGCACAAGGCGATCACGATCATGCTGGCCCCATTCTTTTTTCTCTCCTTCCTAATCTATGGCCTCACCCACCTTCAGCTTCCATGTTTATCTTGAATCCTCGCCACAACTACCCAAATGAAGGTCTCCCCCACCTCTCCTAGCCTCCTCAATCCCTATTCCTCATCAGCCATCTTTCTTCTTTGTCAAAAACCAGAGGATGATAGAAAGCCTTCCTAGATCCCTTATTTTGAGGTAAGGACATCTTCCTCCTCTCCTCTCATCTCTCTCTCTCTCTCTCTCTTTCTCTCTCTCTCTCACCCCTTCCCATGTATGTTTGGTATCACTGACTACTTGCCGAATCTCGTTGATCTCGCTATCCACTAGCGGTTGACCCCAAGACCGAGCACCCCCGACCCTTGCCAAGTTGATCTCAAAATAGGGCAACCCCTATTTTCAAGAGATCAAATCTTCAATCCCTTGGTATTCTTCCAATTTTCCTCCCTTTCGATCAATGTGGGTGATGTACCAATCTTGTCGTCTACTGCACGGCCGACCCAAGACACCTCTGGTTGTGGCCGAGAACTTAGTTAACGACTGTGAAATATCCTTAAATCAAATCCCCTATTCCTTATGTTTTCCTCTCTAGGCCGCACGATCCAGTTGGCCGTGGCTATCCTTGTTGTGGCCTTCATTATCGACGAACCCTCAATTTTCTTTCCTGATGCTAGAGGCTGATGGAGTGGCAGCACCACAAGTCGCAGAGAGGAGGGCCTTAATCACCCCTCCTCTAAGTTCTCTCTCATCCTTAGATTACAACCTCTACCATTGGCTTCATCTAATTTCTTGGATTCCATCTCCCCCATTAGATTTTGTGATGATCACTATGGATCAACCCTAATCTAGACTCAATGGATCAAACCATGCTCCTACTCAGATCGGACTATTAGCATTGACCCTATTGGCTTTTAGTCAAATTCGACCATTTTAGAGGTGTTGGGTACCACCATCTGGTTAATTTTGTCCACTCCGGCATACATTTATATTTAGCGATGTTAAATTTTGTAGGTAAACTGTTTCTCGCAAACATGGTAGGTTGAGATGGAAAAAATTTATAAGTTGAACCGACCAACATAGTGGAAATGCATAGCAAATTTCATGAAAAGAAAAATAAAATACTTTAGAGTGAACTACAAAAAATTTTCTATAATTAGGATAAATTATGCTTACAGTCAATAGTTTGAAAACCTATGCTTACCTTTGAGGTTTATTTTTATCTGATATTTTAAACCATAACTTTATAGAACTATTTAGCACAGATTCTATACTAGGACTTCAAATTTTGGTAAAATTCTAATTCTCTTATTTAATTGGTTAAATCAATTTAAATTAATGAAAGTTAGATTACACAAAGTTTAGGGTCGATTTAGGGAATGTAAACATCCTAACTATGAAAATTATTGAAATTAGAATTCATTGAAAAGTGATAGGGCATTCCTGCTTTGGGAGGCATGCGATTAGAGCTACTATTGACTTAGGTAGGAATTCTCATGCATGTTCACCTTTAGATGAAATTATTATATATGAGCATGCATTGTATAAATTATTTTTAAATTCATGTTATATGAGGAGAGAACTTATTCTGATTTGCAGGAATCATGAAATTTTGAAAAGTTCATTAATTATCATATGTTACTATTCTGCCAAGTAATTTAGTTATGGTTAAAATTAGGCTTAGGCTAGCTCAAGGCCTATTAGATAGAGCTGGCTTTAGGTCAAGCTACGGGCTAGACCTAAAGCACTTTAGGTTACGTTTGGGCCCAAACATAGAGCTTGAAGATATTTTTAGCTAGGCTTCGGTCAATACTTGGCCTGGCCATTCGAGCTTGATGCTCAATTTGGTCTAACCATTCATTCAGCGAATCCAATTCGTCAGGTTCAGTAAGCTGAGATAGCGAGGAGTGGCCACCTAAGGATAAGGATTGAGGGCTTAAACCCTTGATCCCTAATTTACTAATCCCTAATTTCTCTTCGACCCTTCAGCTCTCTGTCCCTTTCTAGCTCTTGCCAGTCATTGGTTGAAGAAGAGCGACGAGCCCATCTCTAAGAATGTAGAGATAGGCCACAACCGATATTCCCTAATTCCTTCTCCATTGCATTCAGATAGCTAAAGAGAGAAAAGTGAGAGTTAATGAATGGCACCCGGTTGGGCACTGTCCTTCGAGAGTTAGGATTCCATGATCAAAATGTGCTATCTCCTCTAGGATCTAGTCCAGCCCTTGTCGTTCCAATGTCCTCCAACACCCCCCCTCCCCAGCGAGTTTGCTAGTATAACTTTTTGCTCTTTTCTCTCGTTCAAAATAAAAGGGAAAAGAATCATTTTTTGCTTTTGTCTTTAGTATTCTCATGGAGTTTTTAGTATTGTTCGGTATTGTATAGAAAGATTTCCTATTTCTTGAGTGATTGCAGTCATGCTACAATGAACTTTGGTAAATGATGTAATTATATCCGTTCCTCTTTAATTTGGCAAGTCCAGTGAGTCATACAAGGGACAATCGGACCTACATGGATTGGTCCAATCTTTTGGCCCAAACAAGATAATTCAGCTTGGTGCAACTAAGTTTCAAGCCAGGCCTAGGCCCGAACTCTAGTCGGGCACGCGCACCAAGATTTTGAAAATATTTTTAGGCCTAAGCCTGGCTCGAAGCTCGAAAAATTTTGGGCCAAGATAGGCCAAGGTAGATATGGCCCAGACTTGCACAGCCTGATTCCAGCCCTATGCCTGTAAATAATTTGTAAGTTCATGAATTTTTCACAAATCAATCATAAACTTCATAGAAATCATGAATAAGTCGTGATTAATTCAAGGATTCCTGAATTATTCAGTAGATGGAAAAATGGTCTGTGACGCCTTGTGAGATTCTAGGCAATGATTGAGTTGGGCCACATTAGTATACAGGAATAGATGGTTTTGACATGGAAAATATTTTTATAAGAAAAAATTAAAAAAGAAGAAAACAAGGATTAGATCCCTTCAACCGGCCAACTTTTCTCCGGCTTCACAACTTTTCCTCCATGAGTTTCTGTTTTCAAAAATAGAACTAGGTTGAGATCTCCTCCGTGTATTCTCGTTGCAAGTAGATTGGATTGATCCATTTCCTCTTCAGAACTGGTTGAAACTATTCCATTCCAACCCACACCAAAGTTATTTAGATAAGGTTTGGATTCAAAAATTTGAGCTATTTTACATATGGATTGGATTTGGATCCTTCAATTTTTAATCCGATTCTGAACCGGCCGTAATATATATTTCAAACTTTGATTTGATGTAAGGTATTAGTCTTCTTCTCAAGATATAATTTGTCAATAATTTAAGTTGTTGATTATAATTATGCAAATCCTATGTAAAATATATTTTTTGATAATGTTTATATGTTGCTTGCTACTATTTCGTTGCATAAGGTGTTTATGATATAATTAGATAATCATTTTATGTGTACACATTATTTATGTTTGAATTATTTGTAACCTGATTTGACCCAAAATATCAGATGGATTTATAAAATTAATATTATATTCAACCTAAAGTGACTTGAAGGGAATTATATTAGATATGGGTTCAATTTTTGACCATATGGATTGTATTTGGATTATTCCCATCATACTCCAATCCAACCTGCATGCATCCCTATTTGTATGCTTCTCCCCCTCTCTCTCTCTCTCTCTCTCTCTCTCTCTCTCTCTTTTTGCTTTAAAAAAGGGGAAGGGG
>JAOXJJ010032846.1:0-21845 GCA_025769935.1 Phoenix roebelenii | reverse complement strand
CCCCCCCCCCCCCCCCCCCCCAAAAAAAAAAAACAACAAAAAAAAAAATGCCCCACAAAAAAGGGAAAAAAATATAATATGCGGACCTTCTGTCTTATATGATCAAGCTTCTGTCTTAATTGTCATGGGTGTTCACCTGGGTGTCTAGGTTGTTGCCTAGGCTATACAAGGGGCCCCACTCTCCTGGATTATTGCCTGGCTATTGGAGGGTCCATAACTTGGGACCACCTAAAGCTATTTGCCTACTATAGCTTCAATTACACATATTCAAGTTGGTAGGCGGTACAACTCATTTGTATAGAGAGCTTGAGAAGGCAGAGGTATATGGGCTAGAGCTTTGAAAATACCTCTTTTCTTTTTCATCCTGTTTTAAGGTTAGCTGGTAAGCAGACTTATTTCCAGATTACTGAGGGTACTGAAACCAATATCTAGTATTATCAGAACATTTGTTTGAATTCTAAAGATGGAAATGACAAGACAGTGCTTAGTGATTGCTTTTTGGACAAGTTTGAGGTATTAGATAAGCCAGAGACTTAGGCGTGTGATTGAGTGATCATCTAATTACATGCTGGTAGTTTGTGAGGAACCATTGTTGCATAAGTTCTGGTGTCTGCATCCCATAGTTATTTTCAATCTTTAGTTTTGGATCTGAAGCAGTGTAAGTTGGTTGATCCCCATGGAAATTGTACAATTAGCTACTAAACAACATCAAATGCCTGTAAACTATAGTTAACTCTGCTTTCAAATGGACTCGGTATGAAACAAATTCATGTCTGCAACTCGTGCATAACATTCTCTAAGAGAGCAAAGACATAGTGTTTATACTGACGTTATCCTTCCCTAGTTGGCTTTTCTTCAGCTTGTCTATCATTATTGTAGCATGGTTGCTTTTATCTTAGATTTTGCTGCTATTATTGGTTTAAATTGTTGATGCCATTTGCCTGGGGAATTAACAGGTATGATCGAGAAGTATATTATGCCGTTCTTTCTTCGCATATAGCTTATACGTGATTCCACTAAGCTGGGGACGGAGGCATTCAGGTGGGGCCACTAGGTGAAGTCCCACTGAGCTCTTTTAAATCGTATAGCCTCCCACTGCACTGCACGTACGAGCTTTCTTAGTGCAGCTCGAGCAGTATATGTAGCTTAAATTCTCGATTGAAGTGGCTTCATCCTTTCTTCCATATCTCATACCAGACAAATTGATGCAATTCTTGAATATAAATGCAAGTTTATTGTCTTACAAAAAAGATGTGAATAAGTTGAAAATTAGTGTTGCTTCTACCTTTTACCGATATGACAATTTTTAATTAGGATGTAAATTCACTGACCTATAGTTCTATGCATGCAGTTATTCTTGCGCTCATCTAAAACCTGAATCATGAGTTTAGCATGTCTTGTCTGTCATAGCGGGGGTAGTCCTTCACAATCTTTCAGAAGTCACTCCATCTCAAGTTCAGAGGGTGAGGGGCGTTGCTCTGCAGTGGTCGGCTGCTTGACGCAGAAGGTAACCATCGCTGCTGGGCATGGCGACAGCACCGCAACATCTAAGGTGGCTCCATTCCCTGTCATGGCAAGCGGTCAAGGTATGGCACAAGCACCTCGCCTTCAGCGGAGCCGTGCTGTGACAAGGGACCTTGTTAGAGACTGGAATTTTGATGAAGTTCTTGTTGGGAGATAGGAAAGTCAATGCGAGCAGAAGTCTCTTTCTAGGGCATTGGGTTGTGATTCCTATAAGATTTTTGTGTATATTTTCTACCATTCTCCTGCTGGCTTTTATGTGTTTCTCTGGTTATGATCGACAGACTGAGTGCTGGTACTCTTAGAAACTGTACATGCCCTGACAGCAGGGACTCAATCATAGAATGTTTTCGGCTATTTGTGTTAAATATAGTAGTGCATGGCCATTTGTCCAGGAGCAGGGAACTCTTTGAATCTCATTTACTCGATGAATAATCTATACTTTTGTGTATGTAGTGTTTAATTATAGATTGCAGTTTATTTTGCCAATAAAACAGTCACAACTAAAGAGGATCTTATACTGCATCATCCGAACTAGTATCTATCATTAGACAAAAGTCGAGCACGTATACAATGAAAAGGGGTTGTATTGATTGAGGATGAAGCGGTTAAGAATCAAGGTGCTGTGATTTTGTAAAGCAAACGTGAGCAAATATTGAAGAAAACGATTGCTGTTATAGGAACAATTTATGAAGAAAGCTTGTTGGCGGACTGGCGTTATGTGCAAACTTATTTACATGGAAGTATTTTTTTGCTACGACTTGCGACCTGGGGATTGCCTCCATGTGATGATCTGACTGCATGCCAAACTCAACTGAGTACTTCACGCGCGTTAAGTCGTATAATGATCAATATTCAAATTTAGCTGGCCTCGCCCATGGAATTGCATTCTTGACTTCTTTTTGGGATAGAGAAGAGCAATAATATTGTTGGGCTAGGCTGGGCTTTAACTCCGCTACCTCCAGCTAGCTTGGCAACCAGTTCTTTGAAAAAAATAGTGATACTTTAACATGATTTATTTTTCAGAAATTAATGATTGTGATATTGCCACTAGAACTGGTTCATGGGGATTGCGATCAGCTGAAGATCAAAGCTTCATGATACGGCTAGAACTCCACAATGTTTCATGATAGCTACAACAGTCAATAATACCTGCTTCATATTCTTCTTGTTAAACAATCTTTATAAAATGTAGAACTATCCTTTTTGTTGCTCAAATTTATTGACATTTGGGATGGAACGAATGTAGATTAAAAAAATACTATGCTCTACACCAAATTCCTCCATTGCCTCCATCCTATGTTATATAATTGACATGGCATCCAATAAAATTTCTCCCGTGCCTGCATCAGAGGAGACCGTGTAGAGCGATTTTTCATTTTTGCCACGTATTCTATAGCATCCATCTTAAAGTAAAAACCAAAAGGTCAAAATAGAATAAAATTTCTCCCATTGATGGAGTCCGTTTGTCTTTGTGAAGTATCTTTTGTGAGATTGTCCACCTAAATCTAAAAAAGGACAGCTTGACCAAAATATATATATATATATATATATAGATAGCCTTATTGAAGACACTTCACTTCACTTTCTTCTTTTTTATTTCAGTCACAAGACAGATGAACTCCTTTAGTTAGTAGGAGTCCCATCCCACTTTGATTTTTCAATTGTCACTTTAAAAATGGATGTAATAGGATACATAAAAACAAAGGACCAGAAAATTTTTTAAAACTTTGGTGAACGCACCAGAAAATTTTTGTTCCAATTTCCACTACCACAAAGGACAAGAATGGAGCTAGAATTTAATGGTGTGGCATGGCATTGCTTGTTTACTGAGAGTAATAAATAAATAAATACATCTTTCATGGAAGATGGTAAAAACGACAAAGGTAGATTTATGAAAGGCAGCACAAACATTTTAACCGTAGGATCAATAATTTAGATCATTAAGCTAAACCTCATAAACATATCATACATTAAAAGAAAGAAAATTATTTTGCAAATAATTTTCATGATGAATGATAAGTTCATATTGAGAAACAAACGGGAGAATTTCTTTGTCCACTGAACCTCGAAATGGTTACAGATTTTCAAAATATAAGAATAATAATGCAACAAATTTGTAACACAAACAATTTATTATGCATTCTTGCCATGTAATTTTCTGAAGCTAAAGTCAGAAATTAAATTAATAATTTCAGACATTTTATCATAAAGCTACAACAACGAAGAGCATGCCCTTTAACCATTCTGATTACGAAACAGGGATAGGGGGCTTAACAAGAATCATGGCTTCTTTTATTTTTCCCATTGCTGCTTGTAGCGTCCGTAGGGATGCAGCATAGGATATTCGGATGCACTTATCATCACCAAATGCATCACCCGGGACGAGTGCAACCTGCCAATACAAACCACAATTATGTCATAGGACATTCTACTATTACTCAGCTCAGAAACTACACTAATTCTAACTGAACATACTTGTGCCTTGTCCAAGAGGAACCGGCAAAGGGATTCAGAGTCCTTGATAATGCCAAACCCTTCAACTTCAGCTCCATAGTAGGAGCTGAAGTCCACGAACAAATAAAAAGCACCCTGCAATAAATTAATTGTTATTGAAGCTTAAATTAATTTCTTAAAGCAGGAGCTTTAATTGAACTATATTAACCAGAATTATGCTGGTTTACCTGGGGCTCTGATATCTTGACACCCTCCAGTTCTCTAAAGCTTTTAACAAGGAAGTCTCGGCGCTCTTGGAATGCTCTCACCATGGTGGAGACTGCTTCACCACCAGCATAACCCAAGCCTAAAGCAGCAAGGCCTGCTTTCTGAGAAATGCTACTAGCACCTGAGGTAGACTGCAATAATCCCACACGTCTTTGGTATTAGCCACTGATGTATAGATAGTGAAACTAGAACAGATATATAAACAAATTTCGACCTTTGCGATCACTATAAACCCGTCATAAAAATCAGACTTGAGATATATGAACTTATTAGTTGCTACAATAAAAAGATGGTGCGAGTAAGCAAGTATATTTGAACTTGACAAGGTTTTATTTAGCAGGGTAGATCTCCGCATACATGTAAAACGGATAAGAGTGAGAAAATACCCCCTCTCAAATCTCAGAGAAAAGCTAAAGGAGAAAAATCCACAGTTCGTCTGTTCCTCAGACTCAAACCTGCATCTCTTCCTACTGGGATGCAATCTGCAGTTGGTTTAAGCTAAAGACCAACCAAGCCCAGCCCAACCAACGAAATCCCTAACCTTTAACTCGATCCAACCCATTAATTAACCTATGCAACTAAATTGTTAACCCAATCCTAATTCAAAATTTCAAATTTGATTAGGTTGGATTAGGTTGGTCGAGTTATGTTGGACCAAGTAAAATTTAGAATTATATTTGACCCATCATTTAGTGGATTTAGATGGTTCCTGTTCTACTTTGAGGTTTCAATTAGGCGGTATGAGCTAGCTAGACTCGAACCCTTGAGCAAACTTTAATCACACAAAATTTCGCCCATTTAAAACCAATTGATGGGATTTGATTAGATGAGATCTATCTTGGAGCAAATTTGAGGCCAAATCTTTATTTATACTCGGTTATAAAACATATGCCTTTGGGTTCAAGTCATGTCAAGTAAGGATTAGAACTTTCTTTTGTTATTTTGTCTTTCATTTAGTATTCAACCCATACCTTGAAATTTAATTTAGACTGTGATCTAGCTAGACTCAGACTCTTCAGGTAATTTTCATCATGAGAAAATTGCTTCAACAATTATGCCTTCTACAACATATTCGTACTTTCTTCAATCTTTTGTACCCCAACAATGGAAAATTCAAAATGCAACTTTACTGAAGAAATAGAGAAGTTTGGAAGTATGCTTTCTCCTCTATAGCAATCGACAAACATTTGAGACTATCCCTCAATGTTTTTAAAATTCCTCTACAAGTCAGCCAATTGAGCTACCATAGAAATCTAATTTATATTGTCCTAATAAACTGTTTGAACTACATTTTTTGTACCACCATTAATTACATTATCTTTTAGATGGTTTGGTTTGACTCTCACAGATCTACATCCCAATCAAAATGCATATGTTAATTTTCATTCGCTTGCATGTGAAACAAAAGCTTTTACCTGACTTAACTTCCAAATTCAACCTCATGTGCACCCCTATTAAACTTTTATAATTCCGATACATGATAAATTATTCCCATGCATCTCTCGGGTCCTTTGCTTGTGCTAGAAATATAATTAAGGAACACATATTTTATAATAGAGAAACAAGATATTTACAAATTAGTTTTGTCAAACTTTACACTCTGTTGCATACTAAACTGCTTCACCTTTACACAACTTCTATTCCCCTCCTGCCAAAACCCTCCACAAAAATACCACCGCCAAACAAGGTTTGTTGTTCATCATCATGGTTGGTGATTATTAATAGAAAAGCACAGCAACATGAGACTTGCCAAGCCAACCCATGTGGTCGTGACAAGGCTTGTTAGCTATGCCATTTTTAAATTAGATCTACGACAGAAACGTAGCATGTGAGTTATCAGGAACATTCAGAGATATTGACTAACTTATGAATAGCCTATTTAGCAGGACTTTATAAGAAGAATGATAACAGGTGAGTGGGGAAACAATTTACCTGGCTTTGGATCTTTCCACATGCAGTTACAAAGTGTTTAGGACAAGCAAGGTATCCAAGTCGCCAACCAGTCATCGCAAAAGCCTACAGACATGCACATCAGACTTCAGCTGACAATTTGTACAAATATTATAAACTTTCAAGCCTCAAGAAGCATATGTTTGTGCTATAGTAAAAGCTATGTATGATTGGATTTAGTGCCTGCAGGGTAGAAATTAAGCTAAGAATGAAAGCATGTTAAAATTCCACATGGACTATAAGGTGTATGAAGCTATGGTTTCATTAAAATGTCACAGCCAAGAGCTTGAAGGAATGAACCCTTGGCTTGGTACTCCATACATTTTGACTGAATAGTCTTATATTGCTAAACCAATCGAAGAAATCCACATAAACAATTGATTACCTTAGAAAATCCATTCACAGTCAAAGTTCTTTCCCACATTCCAGGCAATGAAGCAAAGCTTGTGTGTTTTGCTGGTGGGTAAATAATATGCTCATATATCTCATCAGATAATACCTGAAAGGCAAATTGTAGCAAACACTAAGCTCAGTATCTATAATATGATACGGATTTCTTGTGAACTTTGTTGTTCTAGTATATACATATGTGCAAGCCCTCTCTGAAAAGCTTACCAGGAGCCTTGGATGCTTCCTTACTATATCAGCTATCTCCTCAAGCAGCTCCTTTGGATAAACAGAGCCGGTAGGATTAGATGGAGAACACAGAATCAGCAACCTTGATTTCTCATTGAGCTTTGAAGCAAGGGCCTCTGGTTTAAGAAGAAAATTATCCGATATGTTTGTGGAAATAATTACTGGTGCTGCATCAGCCAACCTAGCCATCTCAGGATAGCTGACCCAATATGGAGCCGGAATTATGACCTGGATAAGAAAATAGTGGAAAATGATGTGAGAGAACAGGCATCAAGCAGCAAACATTTCTATGAAGCATCTATAACATTTAAGAATAAGGTTCAGATTATGGTTATGTTGTTTCATATGACATGATGCACACTATAAATATAAAATTAAACAGTAGACAAACTTCAACATATTCTTCCTCCAGAGAACTCCATCAGCATGAGAACTGCAAGTAACATTTGCAAGTAGTCTAATCATATTGTCAAGTCAATGCCGATTATGTACAACTTTATCCTTTCAACTGATATCATATATTGCTGCAAGTTGAACATAAGGACAAAGAGGTTGCTTGTTTGTTCCCAATCATGGCCAAACAAGCAAACAAGGAACTTTTGAAAGGGAAGCAACTCATTTTCATAATTCTAAAATAATAGAAAAGGTTTAAATTTTCATTAGTCTCACTAATACTCAGTTAATAGAACCAAAGGAGAAAGCAAGGAAAAAGCTTAAAATCCCCCAACAACATGAGTAACAATGAAGCACCGAAACACATCATTCACACAACTGAAATGAAACCAAGACTTCACCTCATCCCCTGGCGAACAAACTGCAAGCACGGCTTGCATGATAGACTGCTTGGCTCCATTGCTCACCAAAATCTGATCGGGCGTGTATGATAAACCATTCTCCTCTGCCACCACCCAAAGAGAAGCATCAATAAGTATTCAAACTTTCAAATAACCAGCTTTTAAGTTAAGCTCAAATCCACCAACCCTGGAATTTGTGGCAAATCGCCTTCCTCAGCTCCAAAGTTCCGGCATTCGGCGTGTACCTCGTGTAACCTTGTCGAATAGCATTGATTCCAGCCTGAACGACCCAACAAGACCGATTCAAAAAGATCCAAACCTTCCTCAATCCAGATCAAGATCACCAAACAGTTCCAAGAGATTCACCTCAGAAATGGCGGCGGGG
This sequence comes from Phoenix roebelenii, assembly GCA_025769935.1. Lineage (NCBI taxonomy): Eukaryota > Viridiplantae > Streptophyta > Magnoliopsida > Arecales > Arecaceae > Phoenix > Phoenix roebelenii. Next base: position 13,835 of record JAOXJJ010032846.1, on the reverse strand, counting down.
GTATCGAAATCCGGCTCCCCGGCCGCCAGCCCGATGACGGGCACGCCGGACTGGACGAGGGCGGTCGCCTGGTCGGTGATCGCCATGGTCTTCGAGGGTTTCACGGAGCTCACCCTCGGGCTCACCGTGGGATCAACGGACGCCATCGGATCCGCGGAAAGCGCCGATCTTGCGCTAGCTTTGACCGATGGAAGGCGTCCCCCCCTCCGGTCCCAGGAGTCTCCGAAGCGAAGGGAAGAAGAGGAGGAGAACTCGACGGATCTGGAGAAGGACAGGGCTTTCGAAAGATTGGAGCCCGGAAGGGATCGGAGAGGAATTCGGGATCGAGAGGGGAGGGGAAGGCAAGAAGAAGAGGAGGAGAGCAAGGAGTGAGAGGCCTCCATGTGGGGGTAGCTGAGTACGGGGGAACACGCGAGTTCTGCCGAATTCTTCCCAATGTCCGAGTTCTTATTCTCTCTCCCACCAACCCTGAAGCCACCAAACCCCACCAACCCCGCGCAATTGTTTAGAAAGGGAAGAGACTTCTCGCGAGTCCGCCAAAGTCCAAACCAAACCCCATTGTGATTTGGAAGAGAAGTTGGGAGTCCGGAGGAGCCGACAATCCCCCGCCGTTAGCTGTACCAAATCTTTGCATCAACTGAGTCTCTCTCTCTCTCTCTCTCTCTCTCTCTCTCTCAAAAAAAAAAAAAAAAAAAAAAAAAAAAAAAAAAAAAAAAACATTCTTTCTAGAAATTAGAATACTTTCTCAAAATTTATATTTATTTATCTATTCTTATAAAATACTATTTTTGCACAAATGCTCGTAATATAACGATTCTTCTAACACTATTAATAAAAACTATATTTATTTTAATTAAAAATAAAATAAAATTTTGAAATTATCTTTTTGTCCTCTATCGCGATCGCCTTTTATATATATATATATATATACATATCTACCCATTAAGAATATTTTAGTTATTTTAATTTGAAATCATTAATTTTTTAACTGCATTAGATGATGTGAATACATATGCAAAAACAAATGTTTTACGGGTATTCATATAAATATTAATCTCGAGAGGGTATTAATGCAAAATTTGATATTTGGAAGGGTATTCATGCAAAAAAATCTAAAAAAGAAATAGATTCGCTGGATTATTAAGTGCTGGTAATCTAACAATCTCATATCTTGACAAAAATACACTCATTTATATTATATTAATCATATTAATATATCTATATTAATATAATATTAATATTTTATAAATATATTAGTATTGATTAATAGTATTTATAAATAAAAATATATTGATATTTATTAAAAATATTAATTATTAACAAAATTTAACAAATATTTATTGATTATCAATAAATCTAACATGTGATTTATTAATAATTAATATATTTATTTGTAAGAAGAAACATATTTTCTAATATATGCTTAATTAATTTTTAAAAAAAATTATTAGCTTATCTAAATATATTTCAATATTCAAAATAGCTTATATTGATAGTATTTATATAAATGGACCATAAATGACTACTAAATGGACTGAATAAAATGTTATTATCTAAATTATTTATTTAAAGACATGTTAAAAATTTAGCAGTATTTCCATATAAGATTACCTCTAATCAATCATAATTATCTTTTTTTGATGCCATTTTAATAATTTTTCGACCAACTAAACATGATTATTTTTTTTTCTTTTACAATCATTTTTCTAATGATTTCCTACCCTAACCAAACAAACCCATAGAGATGCATTTATTACAAAAAGAAAATGAAATATAGAAAGGAAGAGAAATGCCAAAGAATCCACAGGAGGCCCACCCGTTATGCATTGCATAAAAGAACCTTTCTTTTTATGAATGCTCTTTTTTCAACCTCAGATCAAATGAATACGAAAGGGAGATCAATCAAATAAATAGGCCATGAATGAAGAAGTAGAAGTGGTGGGCCTTTCACCTTCTTTCTAGTGACTCATAGAGCTGATAAATCTTCAAAGAGAGGGAAGCTAGGAGTGCTAGTCCGAAAGAGGGGTGTTCTCCTTTTTTTTTCATTCAATTATTTCTGCTTGACTTTAGCCTTATTTATAAGAAAAGAAGTCTGAAGGCTAACAGCTAAATATAGAGCTTGATGTTATATCTAACATAGTTAGTCAAAAGTCCATTTTGATTTATATATGATCGAACTTCCGCAAGTTCGTTTTCAATCACCCTGCATTTATTTACTTCACCGACCTTGGCAGATTAGGCTAATCGTATTATTAAAGGAAGAGCCCACCCGATCGATCATCGATGGACCGGCGAATGAATAGGGATTGAGAAGGTTCGAAGTTGGCGGAACGAATTGCTTGTTTGCTTTATCAATAGTGTGTTCCACAAGAAGGTACGATTTTTTCCCCTTTTTTGTTTCTTCTTTTTGATATAAATGAACAGGGTGGAGTTAAAAAGGAAAATGGGGAGGACAACAAAGCTCTACCTCCAAAGTTTGCATTATATACTGACCAATATGGCTTATAATACTCTAGATGATTATCACCATAAGTTCCTGAGATAATCAGTCAGGGAAAATGATCATGGTTATCCGTGGCCATCACAGAAGTTTCTCAAGTAGCATATAGGCATACAAGACAGTAATACAGCAGACAATTATCTAGTCTACTATACAAGCCAACTCCATAGTGAGTATACTGGTGAAGCATTGCCCTTCCAAGGTTCTCAGAGTAGACAGCAAACTCCTAGCGAGTACATTGGTGAAGCATGCCGCCGTGTTCTGGTAATGCTAACTTAGTAACTGCAAGAACTAATAAGCTGAATAAAATAGAAGCTCTAACAGCTTAAGAATCAGCTGATGCAGCTCATAATTCTAAATGAGTTCATAATACTTGATGTATTGATGAGTCTCGGCTAACACACCACAAGTAACAGCAAAATTCAAATATGCTACACTACAGCATTTGCTGAGGCAGTTGTGCTAAACTACACACGTAAATCAGTTTAAATGATAACCGGACTAGCCATGCAAAGCAGCAGCATTGGTGATCTGCGAAACAGCCTCCTAGAGGCCCCAATAATCTGCTGAAAGCATTGACAGGATCTCCTGTGGTAGTGGTTTAGTTGCCACGACCTAGAAATTCACAAATTAAAAGAAACAAGAGCAGCATAAGTGTTCCCATGGAGCAGTTATGCAGAAGAATACAACTTTGTTTTAAGTTTAAGCTATGCATTAAGTGTAAAGATGCAACAAGCCCCAGCAACCCATGCAAGTAGAATATCTATGAGCGGAGCATCTTAATTCTCGGCATTGACTTCTTCATTTGTCGAGCACGGTCTTTCTCTTCCCTTTTGCGAAGTGCCTCAGCACTAAGCTTCGCCTCAGTATCTGCCATCAACTTTTTCTTTTCGGCCTTTCTCTTCTGCAGTGCTTCCTGCCTGACATTTTGAAGTTCTTTGAATGTCTCTTGGGCTGCTTTTGCTCTAGCAGCTTCAGTTTTAGAGTGGGCCTGCAACACATGAATACCAAGAGTTAATATTGTGCATGAAATCAAGCACATATTTCAAAACAATATGCCAAAAAAAACCTACATGAGAACTTAGTTTGTAGCGTCCAATCAAATCGATATAATATGGAATGAGAGTAACCAGTCGCGTCATGCCAGCCATGTTGTTGGCATCTGGAAGTACAAATTTAAACATGAGAATCTTCTTATGAGAGCCTGATTGTTGGTCGGAGAAATGCAGCGAGACGAACCACTTCCCAAATTTCTCTAATGCCTTCTCCCCGAAAACCTGTGAGATAACAGGTTGTAGAAGCAACTTGGATTATGTGCACTGACACAGAATTATTGATACAAAATTCTATCCATAACCAAATCTATCAAGGAAATTATTTCCACATGAAGATCTAGCAGAGCAACTGGCAACTAGGTTTAGCAGCAAATTCTTTTGGGAGTGTGTCTGAGAGAGAGAGATGATTCAATGTTACCTAACATCTAAAGACATCAGCAGTTTGTTTCAGAAATGTGTCTCACTAGTAGCATTGCTATCTGTCTTCCATGTACAAAAGCTCAATCCTATTAAACCAATTCAAATATTCATTCTGGAAATCGTAAAATTCCATTTGTCAAAAAAACAAAAAATAAAAGGAAACTATGTGTAATATAGCTGGTTATATTTGTAAGAAAAATCACCATCCATGAAAGATGCAAGCAACCATGCAAACCCTACTTCTATCATTCCATTGCTAAAGTAGGTTTTGATAGCAACCAGAGCCATGTTGCAAGATTTTTCAAGCCTATTAATAAATGAGCTGCTCCAAAAAGGAAAAAAAAAACTGCAACTCCCAAATTATTGTATAAGGAGACTGAGATCCACAACACAGCAGAGAGCTCATGCTTTTACTAAAGCCATCAGTTATTCATTTCTAAGGCTTCAAAATTTATAAGTTTTAGGAAGTCCCATTGATGTTTCAATTACATTAAAATGAAAAAAGATGATTAACATGGCTATAATGGACATTGCAATGCTTCTGGTCATCATTGTGACTCCTCCATGTGAAAGCTGGGTAATGATGAAAATAGTGTTAATCCTAGCAGCCACAATCTTCCATGTATAGTGATTCACCCACTTATGAATCTAGAATCCACATCGACTTCCTAAAAGCTTCATTACTTTGTCTATTTCTAACATATCCACTTCATTGCACCCACAATTTCTCCTGAATAAGCAACTAAAGTTGTTAACTCGCCAAAAGTAGCTTTTGAGATCGGTGTTAGTAAATGCTTCTCTTGACTAATGAGGCCAAGCAAAATGATTATGGTGAGATAATACTCGTAACTTAACCACTAGGATTTCAGAAAATATCACTATAGAATAGCAACTTTAGAGAAAGACTTGAGGAGATGGCACAAAAGTGCATCCAAGCACACTTATTGAGCCTTTCAGAAGGGATGTGAACACCATTCTGCACAATGAGAAGATTGACATACACAAACATTCTGCTATGCTTCAAGTTGGAAACAATGCTTCCAGTAATTTTAATTTTCAAGTATGCTCACTAGAAGCACATTTCATTACAACCCAGAGGTCATAGCCAAATGAATTGTCTATCTTCTTTGCTGCTATGGAAGTGACTTCCTTCCAAAGGTCTCCTCCAACTTATTATTACTCTTCCACAGTAGACATGAACATAGCTTCAATTATAAGCCCCTTCATCCTCCTCACATTCCAAAACTATTGCAATTCCTCGGAGATACTTTCCATCCAAAACTCTGTTATTCACTTCGCGGCAAGAGCAAAGTACTAATATCAAACGCCCTTCATATTATATATAGATATGGACATAGCTTCAATTATAAGTCCCTTCATCTTCCTCATATTTCAGAGCTTTTGCATTTCCTCAGAGATAATTTTCCATCCAAAACTCTGCTATTCACTTAGCAGCAAGAGAAAAGTTCTAATATTAAATGCCCTTCATATTAGATGTAGAGAGGATCTCCTGATTCAAAAATGATGCCTCCACCACTTCAGCTTTGAAGTGTTTTCTGTGGCATTCTTAGGAAAATATGTCTGGTTGGCCTTTGCTGAAGATTGTGGAAATAAAGAGACGATATAGTGATTAGAGAAATCTTTACAGGTATTTCCTGTGTTATAAAAGACAAATAATAATAAAAACAAAACCTAGTCACAATGGGTTGAGTTGCATCAGGAAGAGAATGGTGCATGCTAGATGCTGATGCGAGTTTCAATAGGCTGTCCAATAGAGGAATGGAGTAATTAGAGGCCATTGCAACAAAGTTAAGAGCTTCACAAACTAACCTGCATCTGGATACAAAAGTATTGCAAGGGTTGATATCACATAAGGAAGCCTTTCATAGGAGGTACAATATTATCTTAAGATATTACAAGAATCATGGTTAGTTACAGGATGATATTATTATTTGCTGTTGCAGAATTGAAAATAGAGTGGTTGCCTGAATGGTGAATGGAGGATTTGATTAGGTGGCCTGTTAGTCATGTACGAGTACTAGCTGTGCTTGCATATGATTAGATGCCGGATGTCTCTTATAGTGAATGTTCAAACAGTTGTACTCATGGAGATAATTCTGTGATCTACCGATTAATCTCTGTATGTAAAGAAACAACAATCAGATCATGTAGAGCATAGGTATTTCAATTCTGCGAGAATGTTTTTATAGGGTTAATTAGGCAATGTAGGTTTCAGAGACGTATCAAAATTTGTTTTAATAAATGTGCAAGGGTGGATTCATAATGCTGTTGTGACTAGGAATCTCCAGTGTTCATTTAGAGGATGTGGCTTGCGCATGACTAATTAGTGTGTGGCAATGAAGCTATTATACCTGTTTAAAACATGAAACTTTCCCCTATATTTAGTCAAGGAATTTTTGAAGAAACAAGAGAAGTGAATGAATATATTACATGGTGCAAAATGTCATAGAAAGGAGAATATCTACGTCAATCAAATGCCATCTCATTCCAATTTTGTACCCTTCGCTCGATGAGAAAATCAGTCAGATTCTACAGTATCAACAAACCTATGGGACTTAAGGAATGATGGAGAGGAATAAAAAGAAAAGAGGGAAAGAAAATCCCATGACATGGGGAATTCATCAAAGAACCCATCACCTCTGAGCAGCCTATTGAAATGACCAGGCTATCAGAGGGCCTCATCGAGCCTTTGGCTAAACTGGAGGTTTCTAGAGTTGAGGAGCTAAAGACCTTCTACGTTCCTCCTCAAGGAGAGTGGAGAAAATATCATTATTATTTCGATACAAGACAACCCAAGAAAATGGTGGAAAATCCCTTTTCTTGTGTCAAATAGAAGATTAGGAAGACTAGTAATCCCTCCTAAAAGTATCTGTTCCACTTTTCTAGGAGGGATTATACTTGTTGGTACCAGATTCCAAAAATTAGTACACCCTTCAAGGCAAGACAAGAACATTCATTTGGAAATCAAAAGAAAGAATATATTCGAGTTGGATACTTTTTATGAATGTCAACTAAGTATCATAAGTAAATTGATCCCGGTTGTTCAATCATTTGATAACCTCTTCCATTAAGGATGGCGCACCACTTCACAATATCCTCTAGACCTAATTTCCCACTTAGCGGATAGCGAAGAAAATGATTAAAGGTTAGAACCATATTTTGAAAATGTTTAAGTAGCCTTTAGAGCAAGGTTTGCTTATCAATGTTGTTAAACAACTTGTAATTTCAATTTTATGACTTGCCATAAAATATTAGAAAACTCAACAACTTGTTTAACCTATCATCTATAGCTTTTCTGATAGGTATGTCCAAAAATTTGTTTTGTTGTTTTCTCTTTTTCTTTTTTCCAGGGGAGGGGGTTAAGAATATATAACATGCCTAAGAATGACAAAAGCTTGTTTGGGAAAATGCAAATTATATATTAATGTCGCTCTTGATATTTTTAAAAAAACTTATGATCTTAAAGTTTAAAAATTGAAAATCACCATGATCCATTAACTATCGATAGATAGAACGATCGAATTGAATAGAGGGAACTCAAATAGAGATCGATGGGTGATTGTCATGAGAGAGCTTGGGGGGGGGGGGAGTTCTGATACCAAATATTATATCCTATCCACCAATAAGATGAATCCAGAAAGATTTAAGGCCATTATGCTTGAGGGATGCATAAAAATATCTACATGAATATCATGTAAGGTTATGTATATAAGGTTACACATATGCAAACACAATTCAATTATTTACATTTCGAAACTAAAAGAATGAACAAACATGTGCGTATAAATAGCAAAATTCTGCATTCAAAATTAGGCAAACAGAAGTGTTAAAAAAATTGTTTAAAAAGTTAAAGGAGAAAAAACAGTCAATTGTTAATGCCATACTCGTGGATTTACATGTTTCTTTCCCCATTCTTTAACTTTTCTTTTGAATCCTTGACAAGGTCTAGTCAATGTGTTGAATTTCTATTCCAGATGGAAAGGAAACCATGAAAGAGGAATTTTAGTAGAGCAATTTTTTATTGCGCCAAAAAAGCGACAAAACAACCAGGCTTCATATCCCATCTCCTGTCTCACCTCCCTACTTTCTCTTTCACTAAATCCCATAGACACAGTCCTGTCTCTCTCTCTCTCTAATTCCCATGAGCCATTTACTCTCAACCCTACAGGGTTCTTTCTACCTAAGCATAGTATTACATGGACACTCGTGTCCAGCTCCAAAAATCCGTGTGGGATGCATATATGAGTCAAATACATATTGAATACTTGGATATGAAATTCTTTGATATCCGCTTTCAAAGATTGGAAGAAAGTTGAACTCTTCCAATAATGAGTTGATCTTCTAACTGATATTAGGAGTGAGTATTTATTCTTTCTCGAGATTTGTTAAGAATGTGGATATTGAAGCAACTTTGCAAAATATTATTTTGCTAACATCCTTAAATTAATTGCAAAGATTGAATGAGAAACATGTACAGTGAATGATCTTAATAAACAATATCTTTTTAATATTTAAAATATATAATTTAGTTAAATTTATATGTTATCCTATGTATCTCCATATCTCTCTTTTTCACTCTAGCCAAGTCAAACACTTGGATATGTGTCGAAATCCGATTCTCGTATGCCACACTACCTAAGGATTGCTTACTTATGGAGGAAAGCATGCTTGAATTTAGTTGGATGTAATTCTCATATTAAAAGATTTGGTTGCATCTTCAACTTGAGAAGGAAGTGGAGACCAAGCTATCGATTACATGGGTTGTTAATATGCCATTATTACACAACAATAGGAAGAGAAGCAGAAGAAAATGGAGGGAGAAAATGAGATAAGGGGAGAGGAATGCCACACAATATATACAAGAGTTTTTTTGCATCATTGCACCCCCCCTGCAAAAAAAGAAAAGAAAAAAGAAAAACATCTCCAGGTTCCGCTCTTCAATGGGTGGCTATGCATATAAATATCAAGTAGCTCATTTACAAATCCAAAAGACTAAGAATCCTTGCAGTGAAAGATTTGACCATATGGATAAAGTTATATTTTGTGAATAGATATGAAGAATTTATAATAAGGTACCTTATTAAAGGGCAGTGACCAAGTCAAAGATGATTTGAGCATTAACGTCAATAGTAGGTTTAGAGAGCATTCTTGAAGGTAATGAGTTGATGAGGTTCTATTTAGTCATACTCAGTTTAAACAGATTATTTTTTATCTGCAATTCCCTAAGCTCATTATTCTTCCATCTAGCAGCATCAAACTGGTTAAGAGATCATCACATAAACAAGGAGGAAAGAAGGGTAGGGAAAGGTAAAAGGGGCCTAAGTAACTTTGATAGTTGATAGGGTTGATGGAATCATCGCTACACATGCCACAATCAACTTAGCATGCATACAATTATAATGAATCTTTATCATCTAGTACTACAAATAGTAATGACACATTTTAGTTGGAAATAGAGGAGGTCTTGAACCCATTAATACCACTATAGTTCAACTTGCTATTTGGATAATCAATTTGCTAGGGTCATTACAATCTCACTACATAGAAATTACCATTAGAGGTATGATGTTTCATAGGATGTGCATTGTTCAAGATGGTGGATATTTTGACACTACACTTAATTGCTTAATTCTCTCTTTTCAAAATCTTCATGGTGTAACTGTTCAGCAAGCTCCACTTTCAAAGTGAGGATACAAAGTTTGGATAGCTTAGAACCCACCCTTAGAACTTAAAAATAAAGCAGCTTAAGGGTTAGACCATTTTTCGATAGTTAGGAGGATACAAAGTTTGGATAGCTTAGAAACCACCCTTAGAACTTAAAAATTAAGCAGCTCAAGGGTTAGACCATTTTAACTTGAGCCTAGCTTGAAGTTGTTGAAGGCTGATCAAGCCTTGCCCAAGCCTGAATTGAAATCATCAGTTAAGGGCAAACCCAGTTTAGGCATGTATAAGGATTCCATTGCTAGTGTTGGTGAGACTGCCATGATAAGGGACATCCAATAACAAAATTAAAATATTCAAAATTCGAAATTGTTTTATAATTGAAAAATGCATAAAAAGGGTTTACTGGGTGTTGTGCTACTTATACCAAGGCTAGTATTGGCCCCACATGGTACACACATAAATCGGCACTGGCCACCACTTACAGCCTTAAGCCCAAACATAAGGGCCTTAGACATGCCTAGTCATAGCCAAGACCAATCTACCTCTGAGTTGCAAATGCGAAGAAAGGGAGAAAGGAAGGTGGTATTTGGCAAATATGGTGGAGACTGCAAAGTGTAAGGACGAGGAGGGAGTTTGGCAACTTCGGTGGAAAGGAGGACAAGGAGAGGAGGATGCGGGAGCAAGTGGAATGGGCTTTTTCCTAAGGGAAGGGAGTGGTGGAGATGGCCTGGAATAGCAATGACAGCAGGTGGTTTATAGTTGGATTCATCCATTCATAGGTAGCAAAGGTCAAGATGGGTCCACAATTGCTAAGGGCAAAATAGAAAGGAGGGAAGTATTTGGAAGATTGAGGAAATAAACATTAGCCTTTAATTCTAATGAATATGGGCCCTACATCTTGAATCGATGGTCCAAAGTGTCTACAAATTCAGTACGCAAGCATGAACACATATATACATGTACATAACTTACACAAATATAAATAGATAATTATATTATTTTACGTACTGAGGGGAAATTTGCTGAGGCAAAGTCGAAGCTAGCATAAGCTTTTCCCAAGCTAACCCAAGATCAATTTAGACCATGAAGGTGAGTCCTATCTTGGATCTAAAGCCTATTTATTTTGGCCCTAGCTTGGTACAACCCAACCAAATGGGCAATAGGCTACTCTGAGCTCATTATCAGGCTTATTGGATCATAGTATCTATGATATATATTAATAATTTGTTATCATACATAATTTTGTAAGATGTAAAGAGATCCGAGTAGCTAATTAGAATTGAAAACTTAGATGATCAATTCAACAAGCTGGAAACACTGTCATAAACTATAAATATAACTTCAAAGAAAAAATATTCCTTGTCGAGGATTTATAGGCATGGGGCCAAAATCCAAATGGAATGGTCCAAGATATTGATTGCAATGAATATGCAAATACCAATGAATTAAATTTCTAACTATTTATAATACAAAGTTGTGACACAATTGTACTCTTCATCACCAATTCATATCTCATGAATTTGAGGATATCCTTCTCAAATCTTGCTCTTCACTCTTTCGTATTAATACATCTAAATATTCAATTAGAGGAAGGACATTAGAAATTTATTTTGCACTAGTTTCATCAATACAAATAATAGCTAGATGTGAAGAAAATTTCACTAAATAATTCCCTCTTCAACAAACATAATGCAAAGCAAACCTTACATAGTGGATGCTTCTAACAAAATTTCCTTAACATAAAATAGTTTTAGCATGTTATAATTATAAACACCATTTGACTATTAACTCAAAAAGTTCTACTTAATATTTTGCTTTACGAATAATTAAAATTATTGTTATTGACAGCAATGGTGGAGCCAAGATCTTCCTCTATGGGGCAATAACAAATAGTTTACTACATTAATGAACCTTAAAGCATATTAGATCCATAATAATTTCCTAAATTAACTAACAAGTAGTTGAATATTAATGATGTTCGTCAACTTTAATGCCATTGTATGACATTTTCTCAGAATGAAAAATACAATCTAAGATGACAAAAGCATACGTGCAAAAAGATGTTAATGATTTTAAAAATTTTGAAATAAAAAGAAAAAGGATATGGGAAAATGCTTGGTAGTTCAATGCATCAATAATTAGGAAAGACGCAATTTGATCAAAATAAAAATGGAGAATACGAATAAACCAATTCTGGTAAAAAGAAACAAAGTAATGAACAAAAAATAAAAATGCAAATTTTAAGTAACAATAAAAAGTAGGTATGAAGGATATATCCAATCTTCATCTATTTTACAAGAAACGATATAACAGAGGTGAAAAAGCCACCCATACCCACCCCTCTATTTTCTTTTCTTCTTCAACTATTTGCTTACTTTGGGGGTGGGAAAGAACCTTATGAACTATAACCTAATAGAACTGCAACTTTTATTTATTAGTTATCCTAGATTTCTATATAGTTCCAACCAAAATTAAATTGTCAAATTTGATGGACAAAATCCTGCCAAGTTATATGCATAAAAGGCATTGTTCTACAATTTTTAACAGAAGTCTACAGAGAATTAGCTCATATATATTTCATCAGGAATCTATCGTTGGAGGAAATCCTTTATCTGAAATCTTAGTCAACATCTCTTATGTAGTTATCCAGTGAACATTGTAGGGGAACACTTCAATTAGACAATGAAAAGATGAATAAGGGGGAAAAAGTTGAAGTAGATAAGACACGCAATCAATTAGTCTCCCACTCAACATACACTATTATAAGTTTGCAATCCTACAAGAATGTTCTTCCATGTTTAAAGTTTAACCAGCATTACAGCCATTCATTTCTCATCATGAGCCAACCAACTAAATACAATGAAAAATTAATAGACACGTTTACTCACAACATGGTTCCAATTTTTCAAACGAAAAATCTAACAAATACTCTTTACTCTCGTCACTGTTCAAGACCATCATCATATATTATAACAACTATTCAAGTACAAGCACGCATCTCTATAACTATAGCAGAACATGGCCAGGTGGAAAATTAATTGTCACAACATGAACCAGCAAACTTAATTTTAGTTAAGGAAATCATGAAAATATTGTTCTAGTAAAACACCTAGGTGCATCTTCATCATGTCTTACTGCATCTTTTTTAATGCTTATATTAAAATTGGTTACCTTTTCTGTTATTTTTTTATTAAAAAAATTGATATCCCTATATCAATAGATCTCGGACCTGTCATACAGTTAACCATGTTACATCTGGTCAAATTTAATTTCTTCCATCGATATACTAATTGGAATCAAAACTCGATGAACTTTTACTTTTCATAAGTGATTCTTTATGGTCCACACACACACACACACACACACACACACACACACAAAAGAGTCACCAGTCTAATCCATGGCCATAACGAAAAGAACCGACCTGATCAAGCACGGCGTCAGTAATCAGATCCCCAGCGACCTCCTTTGATTCCGAAACCACCATCAGCTCATCAGCAACCCACTTCCTCCCTGACGGCGGTGACGTCACCAGCGTGGCAAACCGCTGCAGGTCCGTGGCCTCCTTGTGCATCGCCTTTGCCAGCTTCTTCCTCGCAAGGGCCAGCACGACATGGTCCATCGCATCCTCGTTCATCACCACCTCGAACGTGATCGTGTCCTTCTTGGGGAACACCAGATCAAGCATCCTCGAAATCAGGTCGTGCCGGCTGCGCAGCTCCATCGTGGCCAGCAGGCCTTGGCAGAACCGCCGGCCGCTGGCATAGAACTTGAACACGTCCTGCCCCTCCTTGAGCAGCAGCGGCGTGTCCTTGCCGTCTCCGGTGCCGACCAAGCTGAAATTTTTATCGAATATGGAGTCCTTGGTGGCGAATTTGGCGGCCCATGCGAGGGCGATCGCCTCGTTCTGGCGCCGGCCGGTGAAGTAGTTGATGGCGAAGCAGATCAGGAAGCTGATGCAGGCGATCTCGATGGAGTAGGAGCGGAGGGAGGGCGGAGTTGTGGGAGAGGGCTTGGAGGGGGCTGCGGTGGGATCGGATGGAAGGGGATCGGCGGGGGATTGGGTGGGGGCGGATGGGGAGGGCGTATCGGGGATGCCCTCGAACTCTTCCTCGTCCCAGAAGTCGAGGGGGGTGGAGGGCTTGGGATGGGAGGGGTCGGAGTGGGGAGGGGGG
>JAOXJJ010032752.1:0-21890 GCA_025769935.1 Phoenix roebelenii | reverse complement strand
GCGGGGGAGGGGGAGGGGGCTCGGGAGGAGGCGAGCTGGGGCCGGCGACGGCCGCAAGAGGGAGCTCGGGCGGGGGCGGGCCGTGGTCGGCGGGTGCGCCTTTTTCTTCTTCTCCTTTTGGGAATAGGAGATGAGAAGGGCAGGAGCATTTTCGGCTTTTTCAAAAAAATTAAAAAGGGCTCAAGGACCGAAAATTAAACTTAATAAAGATATTGAACGAAAGATTTTAAGACTGATCATCCAAGACTTTTTGTTATAGCGGTCTTTTGGAGGGTGGGAAATTAATTACCCCTTATTTTTATGGTGCACGTGGTTGTAGTGTATAATTTCTCTTGGTATTGGGCTATTGGCATGCAATAACCTGCTCATATGTTAAGGAACCCGCATAAACGTTTCGCATCCGAAAGAAATCTTTTTTTTTTTTTTTTTAATTTAGCGTCGATAGGATCAGCGAATAATTCGCCGCAATCTCATTCCGAATTCCGATCCCGTCGGCATTTATATACCGTCGAGCGCGTGGAGTGGCAAAGACGCAAATTATCGGCGTCATCTTTCCTCGTTTCTTTTGACTCGCGTCGCCTTCACTATATAGCCTTCTTGTCGCGGTGAAAAGGCAAAGAGGAAGAGATAAAGAAGGGTTTGAAGTCCACTTCCCATCGGCTCTTCCCTCCGAAAACGTTTTGCGCGATTCGGTCAAAGAGACTATGGCGCGCCGCGACGATACCAACCCCTTCGACGAAGAAGAAGAAGAAGTCAATCCCTTCTCCGTAACGTCACCATCCCCTTCTTTCTCCATATAAATAAATATCCATCTCCCTCTCTTTCTCTTTTGAATTTCTCCCCTGTTTTGCATGATCTTTCTTTGATTTTTTTAATCTAGAATTACCGATTTTCTTGCAGTCGAATTGATGCAAACGGAAATGAATTGATAAAATATTCCTGGAAAAAAAATATATCACTCCCATTTTATGGAATCTCGTATAGAATATAAAAAAATGATCCAATTTCTACCTATTATTATGATACTACGACCGGATTGTGTACCCAAAAAAAAAGGACTCAGGGGTAAGTCTGCTCTTTATGAATGAGATAGAGACAGAATAATCAGGAGCAGTATAGAATTCCCTTTTTTTTATTGGTCTAAATTGGATCTTGACCTCTGTTTTCGACTCGGGAGATTGGATATTTACATTGAAAATTCTTGACGGAAACCCTAGCGTAAATCGGAACATAAAACCCTAATCCTCACCGTACTTAAGGTGATTCTGCGGTTGCCATGCACTCTTGATCGGTGGAATGTGATGATGGGACTGGGATTCTAGATATTCTCTATGGAAGAGTTCTTGATTGATATTAAATTATATGGTTGTTTAACTTGATTTTTTATTGTGTGTATTCTCCCGCAAGAAACCCATCCTAGTTTCCCCATTGTTCCGGAAATTTCTGCGGGAGTGTGTAAGCTAGTGCGCTTTTACTATTTAATGTTTAAAGTCTTCTTTTTCATTGTCTGAGATAATTTTTTTTGTTAATTTCAATTCTTGTAATGGGGAAGCTGATGTTTTGCATTGCAGAAGGGTGCAGGTCCTGGTTCAAAATTGCGTTTCCCTTCACTGTCATCTCTGCCTCTGGGTTTTGGCAATAAACATGATGCTACTGTTGACATACCACTGGAGACAATGAATGTACGAGATGCTGTTTCACAGGTTTTTGGGGTTAACTTAGCTCTTTGTTGAGCTGATTGTGGGATTTTGTGTTGGTCTGTGTAGGATACAAAGAAGAAGGCAAAAGAACTTGCAACATTGGAAGCGGATCTGAAAAGGAGAGAAACGGTCAGCCTATGACTAATTCATTACTAATTTCATTCAAAGTCATTAATTCCATTTTTGTTGCCGTCATTCTTCGGCCATTTCCTTTTGCTTCATTTTTCTTGTTAAAATAAATCCCCTAAAAATCAGTGTTATACATAGCTGAAAATATCACATTGTCATCAAGCTTTTGATTTCTTTTTCCATTTTCTTTTTTATATAATTTGCAATACATTATCTTGGTTAAAAGTTAAAAGACATTCTGTGTGCTATTTCAGGCCATTAAACGCAGGGAGGATGCTTTATCAAGTGGTAGGTTTTTAAGTTTCTAACCAATTTATGCGTTAATGTGACTGGTGTAGAGTAGGCACTTCATTTGATGATGGTTTATCAGTGGTCATATGTGCCTGTATCTTGTCAACACAGGTGGCGTTTCTACAGAGGAGAAGAACTGGCCTCCCTTTTTCCCAATCATTCATCATGACATAGCTAAGGAGATACCGGTACATGCTCAGAGGTTGCAATATCTGGCTTTTGCAAGCTGGCTGGGTACAGGATTTACTTTATGCTTTTCCAAATAGGTCTTCACTCCATATTTTTTTCACTGAAGTATATGACACTTATGTATACTCAGTTACTTTTTAGTTCTTTTTGACTCTTTCTGAAGAATTATACTCAAGGTATTCTCGCTTTGACCTTCATTAAGGAAAAAAGCTACTATATAAGTGTATCGTGGTTGTAGAGCTGCACAACATGATAATTATAGACTTTATTTTTTTATAACTTAAATCTATTCTTACATTTTATGTCCAGCTTTCCTATTATTATGTCATTCTTATACTGAACTATTTTGATTTATTAATTGCTTAATTAACCAGGATTTTCTTATGATTGTTTTATAATACTCCTATCATCTTTTTGATACCCTTATTGATAGGTGTCACTCTGCTATTCCTTTAATATTCTTGGATATTACTCGAGGGCAGCAATTTAATATAGGCAAAAGTAAGCAAATAAGTTTGAAATCCTCTTGTCAGAGCAGTTTCTTGGGAGATTTGGAGGGAAAAAAAACAGATGATGCTTATTTGAAGATGCATTGTTGATGATGGTCAAATTTGTCTAGATGATAGAGTTGGATAAGACTTCTTTAAGTTCCTATATTATTTATTCAAATGGCGATAGGAAGAATGTGACTAATCTCTCTTCTAGATTTGTTACACCTGAATCAACAAAAGCACTGTAGCCTTCAAGGTTTTCGACCTTTATCTCGATGCAGACCCTGTATGTAGATCCTTGGTAGATTGAGAGAGATATTTGCGATGCTACTAGGCTGAGTGACCTAGTGTACTTTGGTTGCAATGGAAACAAAATTTTTAACAAAGTCAAGCACTTTTCATTAATGGATGGACTTGCTATGCGATTAAACTATAAACTTGGATTAGAAGGGTTTTATAACAATCTTGTTTTAACAGTTGATTCCCTTTGGTGATTCTCCACATTTAGCTTTTGTTGGCGGTGGGTGGTATCTTTTTGCTCCAGTTTTGTGTTATTTGTTATTTAGTTACGTATCTTGCATACAAGTTAGTTACTTCACAGAATAGTATATGCATTTCATTGGTCTAATCTCTTATGACACTTCCACCTATTTTTGGTTGCTCTTTGAAAAATGCCTTTCCAGACCAGTTTGGTGCTAGTAAGTCAGATGTCAGCCAGTCCTTGATGCTTGTTGATCTTCATCGTTTTTCCGGAATGTCTTCTTTAAGTATATAATTCCTTATACTCAAACTTGGGAACATATGGGTGTTGAAAGATCTATTGCACAATCATGGTTCACATATGCTATCAATGCACTACATTTATATTATGCCATTCTTCTACCCATTATAATTCATGAGTATGTATATATACTGGCACTTTCAGGGATAGTTCTTTGTCTTGTATGGAATGTCACTGCAGTGATCGTCTGTTGGATTAGAGGTGGAGGTAAGCTTGAGAATACTAGTCTTGTGCATTTCTGCTGTAGTCTTCCTTATAGGTTTACTTTACTGTTTCTATCTTCAGGGGTTATAATCTTTTTCCTTGCAACTATTTATGCTTCACTTGGATGCCCTCTTTCATATGTGCTCTGGTACAGGCCTCTTTATCGTGCAATGAGGTAGGCTGTTAGAAGTTACTAGTGTCAGATTGATCATACTTCTAATTCTTGTTGTTGATGTTGAATTCTACATTAGATTTTCATGGTTATATTATGTCAAGCCAAGCTTATACAAATTGAGGATTTATCTTGGCTAAAGGGAGCTATTCCTGCTAGTGATATGGCATCTATTTGGTAAATGACAGGAAGAATAGATTGGTTTATTTAAATCCATGCATGCACACACTAAATAATATTTTGGTATTAGAAATTAATGGAACATCTGATTTTTGTCTTAATTGATTGGCTTCATTTTGCACTGTTGCATAAATCAAAAGGAGTTGATTCAATTAGTTGTTGCTTATTTGTTGTTTTTCTAATCAGGACTGATAGTGCATTGAAGTTTGGCTGGTTTTTCCTTGTGTACCTGGTAATTCCTATTGACGACCTCTTGTGAACTACCAACTGATTTGTCTCTTGCTGATATTTTTTGCTCATGTTGTCATGGTGCAGTTCCACATTGGTTTCTGTATCTTTGCTGCTATTGCACCTCCAATTTTATTTCAGGGAAAGTCATTGACGTAAGTCATCCTGCTTGTTTTTGATTTTCATAGTGAAGCAGTTTTAGTTTGAAATCTTTGCTGAATAGTTTCATCAAAACAAAATCTTTTATTTTATAGATATTGAATTTTATTTCCTGGCTGATTTAAAAGAGTAGTATGGAAGCAAATATATTTTCACAATAGACCATAACTTATTCATCAAACCCAATGCTTTTTTAAAATTAATTCCATGATTGTTGTTGTATTAAAGAACCTTGGTTTCATATGTTTGTAAAAGCCTCTTTTAAATCATATCCTAATAGATTGAGAGCACTAGAATTACAGCATATTGTTTTTACGTTGGTCAATAACCATGATACATTTCCATACTATATCATGGTATGCTAGTCAGATGCTAGGCCACATGCCAGGTTCATTAGAAGGGGGTGAAAAAGGAGTGTGCCTGTGCAGAGTGTCATGCATTGGTATGGACAGCATGATACATAGGTATTTATCCCTTGTACCATGCCCATGTTTGGGCAGTAGGTATGCAACATATAATACAGAATGGTGCAAATTGACAATTAATTCCCTATGAATGCAAGAGGAATGGTCCATGTGCTAATTTTCATGTGTCTCTTTATATCAAGGTTTTTAAGTTTTGGTAGAGACTGAACTGAAATTGAACCCCCAATTTTGGGTTTTGGTTTGGCTGTAAATATGGGTTTCAGTCCAGTTTCAATAGTTTTGGATGAAATTAACTGAAACCCGCCATGCATGCTTTTTCTGTTTCTTTTCTTGATGTTTCAATCTGATTGGGGCCATTTCCTTATTTATTTTGGGCTCAATAGTATCATTTTTCTGTGGTTTCTTTCTTTTCTTGAGTTAAATGAGGGAATCAGTAACAAAGATAACTAGGCTAAGGCTTTTGAAGACACCCTTATTATAATATTTTATATAGACTATTGTGAATAATTAAACACAATGCATGTCATAGAAGTAACATCTTTTTCTAAATAAAATAAAATATCATTTTGTAGTATACGTGCGAGATTAAATAATCACTTAGCCTCAAAATATGAGAAAGAAATGTCTGAATTAGATATATTTGTGAGTCCTCCTAAAAATTGAAGAAAATTATTTGAATACGCTAGGCGCTAAAAAACTTATTATTTGCTAAATATACTGAATTTCAAAGAACTGAAGTTCAAGAAGTAAATTCAATACATGAAATGTTTGCAATATGTAATACTCGTATATATAATGAATTTCACTTATATGCAAGTCAACTTCAACCTAGAATTATCAAATCTGCTCCTATATGTGACACAATATTACCCCAAAATATTGTAAAATTACTTTTCTTGGCTTCTTGTATTTTCCTTTTGTTGTCAAGTTTTTTTGACTTCTTCTCTTTTTATTTGACTTTAGAATCGAGAACAGAACTTCCTACATTACTAAAATTGCCAACATTGAAACTCCATACCTAGCCAAAATCGAAACTGACATCGAATTTCCTAACCTACCTTGATTTGACTGGTCTATGTTTAGAAACTTAAACCAAATTTTCAAACCTACAAAGAATCTTCCTATTTCTTTGGTGAATGGTTGTTCATCAGTGAAGAACTCAACGAGACATGACTCGGTACAAATGAATTAGAATAACTTGGATCGAGAACAACCATCACTCAGTTTTTGACTGCATGATTTGACATCTAATATGCAAGTTGACATCAAGATTAGGCAAACTAGCGCCAAAACTTGTATAGGCCAGGTACCAAGTCAATACAGTATGCTAAGTAATTAGCGTACCAACATAGTATGCTCGACCATGCTAGTTGGGCTTTGCTCCATGCAAAAGTCCTATTCTTCTTCTTGTTATTCTCTCCATTAAGAACTCAACGGGGAGGGGGGGAGAGAGAGGGGTACCTGATGGCATTAGCATCGAGGCCAAGACACTTGAGGGCCTTCGAAGGCTTGGCCATCGTCATTGTTGTTGGTTAAAAAGGCCAAAGATGTGGCAGAGGTGGAGAAAATTGAGGTTGTAGGAGGGAGGTGGAATGACGACAAAGGGCTCGATGAGGTTTGGGGTGATTGGCAGGGGCAGGCACGAGCATAATGGCATGGAGATTAATGCAAAAGAGAGGGAGGGAGGGAGGTAGAGAGATTTTGAGTTTAGGGAGCTTATAAGGAGAAAAGACTTCAATTTGGCCCTTGAACTATTTGAACTGCTTAGAATCGGGCAAATCAAGTTGGTTCAGCATAATTTGGGGTCATTCGGCCTTTGCCCAAATTGGAAAGGCAAACCATCCTAGTTCCACTTTTGTTTGGCATACTCCCAATCGGCTGGTTCGGGGTGGTTCAACGAATCCTAGTCAAGGTAGATCTGTTCCCTTATATCCTTAGTGATAATAATCTCTTATGGTTCAGTTTGGTGACCTAAATGGGATCACCAAGGTGATCTTAGAATACTAGTAATCCTTATTTCGAGATAATCTGATCTCCGATGATCTAAAATTACCGTATTTGGTATGATATATTTTAGCCATGGTACATCGTACCGGTCTGAACCGGACGGTATAGATATATCATTTTGTACCGGTTCGGTACCGGTACTCGGTATGGGCAGCATACTGACACTCGATATGCAAAAAAAATTCTGTACCATACCGTTATTGTGCTAGTATAGTACCGGTACGAAGTCCAGTACCAAGACGACGAACCTTGGTTCCAGTGATTAAAGATCCTTGGATATCCACGAGTAACTTGTTTGGTGTTCCATGGAGATTTAAGAGCACTGACCATGTAATACCAAAACTACCCCTGATATATTTCATATATTTATTGGTCATATAAAATATGCTACAATAAATTATTAATATATTTCATAAATATATTTATTAATTATAGAAATTATTAATCCTGTAAAAATATATTATTTATTAGGATAGAATTAATATATTTATTTATATTTATAATATATTATTTTTTAATAACAATATTTTGATTAGGAAAATAAGGAAAATAGAAATCATATATTAAGTAATTTCATAATATAAATATAAAGTACAATAATATACTTATGTTATAACTTAAATTATAATCAAATAATAATATGATTAATAATACATTATAATATAATATAAATCATAAATACAATATATGTAATATTGATATAATATAATATATATAATATTGATGTAATATATTGCGTATCTTGATATACTAATTTTTTTCATTGGACTAAGGGGCATTTTTATCTCCAAATTTCAGTCCAAGATCACTGCCCTGCGGTGATCTTGCATATCTCATGGATGAGTTTCTCGTCACTTGATTGGGCTATGATTTGGGATCAATGCCATCAGGATTATCATGGTGTAACTAAACGTGGTGATCTCATTATCTCCACCCACATCACCCTTGATCTCGAGATGGTCGCCCCATACCAAATGCCCTCTATGAGTGGGGGAAATAGCATGTCCATTGATCAGCCACAGGATGCCATTCACAAATTTAAATTCTGGTTCATGAGAAGCACCTATTAGGTGTAACTTTGGCCCACAACTGAGTAAATTTTTTGAGGCACAACTTGTATATGTCTAATACATAGAAGATAGTATTGTGGATTAGATTTGTGGACAACTGGCTTTAGATATAACAGTCACCAGATGAACATTTATTTCTAAAGCATGCACTTGCTTGAGCACATTATAATATTGAAAGATGGTTAAGTTTATGAAATCTTCTTAATCTTATTTTCACTGGTCATTTTCTGTTTAAAGTGTAAAAAGAAGAAAGGAGATGAACACAGAGAGAAGATAACCTTACAAAGAGAGTAGGCTTTTGTTTTGTTATGCAAACATTATCTCGTATAGCATTTTGACACTAAATATGCTTATGTGCGATTCTTCAGTTTATCTGTCAACATTTTAATGCTGTCTTATTCCGTGAAGATGTGTTGGCCTCTGTGTTATTAATGGGAAGTTCTTTTTCTGCTATCAGGGGTATCTTGTCTGTGATTGATGCTATCTCAGATCAAGTGTTGGTGGGGGTAAGTCATAGTACACGACTGAGTGCATAGCTGTTATTGTTTTCTTAGGAATGTTATCTCAGCTGTAGAAGGTATGATGTTATTGAAAAACATGAGCCAGGCATTTTTTTTCCTCCAAGTATGCCTATGGACCTTATACCTGTAGCCTAAAGTAAAATCTTATATTTTTGTGATGTTGATTATTTCATAATCTCTTTAGTAGTAGGGCAATATAAAGAGCAAAAAAAAAAATTCATCTTATGTGTGTAATTGTTAAATTAATCATCCTCTTTCTAATCAATTCATGTTTATGTCAAATAAAATTTAATCTTCCTTGCTGTGATTGCAGGTCTTTTACTTGGTCGGATTTGGCTTATTTTGCTTAGAAACACTTATAAGCCTGTGGGTACTTCAGGTGAGTGCCAAAACCTGCATTAGTTTTGTTTAATGTAACAGGTCACACCCATGCACATATATGAACCTATCCACATGCATATGTGTGTACATATATGTATATTTGTATGTACATGTATATATATGTATCTTGGTGTGTTCTATTATAACTGCTTGTTAACATTAAGCTTGAAATTGTATATGTAAGTCGAGACACAAAATACCATCCACTTGAGCTTCAATCTCAACTCAAACTATCAATCACATGCACAAGAAGAGAGCAAGAGTTGAGGAAGGGAGCAAAACTTAACATGCCCATAGCATGGAGTAGGGAAGGAAGGGAAATCAAATCTGTCTTTTTAACTGTGTACAATGTCTTTTGGAAGGAAGAAAGGGGGTGGGAATCTCCATGCACTTCGTAAGTTCTCCTCAACAATATCAGACCATAAAGGATGACATTAGGAAGAAAGGATTTCCTAGTTGAGCACCTCTTCCCTTTGTCCTATCAATATTTAGCAAGGAAGCACGGGGCTTTCTTTGTGAGAAATGTGTATAGGAGGGATGACCAACTGTACTTGCACAAAATGGAGACCAAGATGTCTTCCTTATCAATATCGTTCCTTCCATGTCCCTCTCTTTTAATAGTACAATGATGAGCTTTTGCTATGTAAGAATTTAATGATGGCTGGGTTTAGAGAAAAGGCTGATTTGTTTAAAGTGAAAAGAATCAGTAGGAGAGGTTTCTTCTTTTATATATCATGTTCTGAGTATTGTAAGAGCATGGTTCAAAATAATAATATTGTTTAAATGCCTTAAAAAGTGTTCTGTATGCCTGTCATACGGTTCAGTTTCCACCAAACATGTAGGACTGAAAATAGGCCAAACCTGGCCAAACTCGTGTGTTGGGTCCATCTCCAGGTTGGACTATAAGACTTGGGTTAGCATAGGGTCTATAGAAAGGTTTGATGGTCACTTTCCAGTCTGTATGTGAACCAAGCTTGGCCTAGTCCTACCAACATTGGCCTATCCCAAGCCTTGCCATTACCAAGGATTCATGTCAAGTGGAAGTAACCATCTTTTGGCCATCTCCTAGCGGAGGGTGAGAGAGAAGTACTAATGTTGGCAGTGATGAAGAAGAAGCAATCGATAAAGAAAGCAGCTACAGATGAATCCAGTGTTTAGGTGGAGGGCGTGGAGGAGAGTCAAGAAGGGAGAGAAGTAGAGGATGAAGAAGACCTATTGCATTGAGAATGCCAATGAAGAATTTAAACTTGTTTGGTTTTTGTAGTAGATCAAGGTCGTAGATCAAAGAAGAGAAGTGGGAGTGGGGCAGTTGGAGAAACAATGAGAGAGGATTGGCAGTGGATAATTAAGGAGAAGGGAAGGGGAAAAGATGTGTGTATAGAGAAGGTGTGGTTCAACTATTGAGAAAGGATAAGTGAGGGTTGGTAGTAGATGAGAATGGAGAAAGGGAGGAGAAGGATGAAAGCGGGTTGGTAGTGGATGAGAAAGGAGACGGGAGAGGATATATATAGGTTTTATTTTTCAGTTGAGGGGTTAATGTATACCTGTAATTTGAACCAAGTAGATTGAATGGATAATGTGTGACTAGATGCATACTCATTTAAATCTGGGTAAGTGGGTCAAAATATGGCCCTTTGGATTCCCTAAACACTCCAAATCCCAACTTCTCGGGCATGGACTTTATCGGACATGGGCTGGACCTGGGTCCATTGATAATCCCAATGAAACTTTTGGTAGAATTGCTTTTGCTTCTGTTTCTTACAGATATAATCTTTGAACTATCTTTTGTTTCTACTGCAAGGTGTTACTGCTCACTGCAAAGAGTTCTTGGTGTATTCATTCTTTTGCTTATTGTTTTAACATGTCAGGCATTCAGGTTGTAATCAATATGGTGCTGTGTGCAATTACTAAATGTATAAGATAAAGTCCCTTATTTCATTTAGTCAACAATTAAGTTTGGAGAGTGTTGTTAAGATGATGGATTCCTTGGCATATGGCTGAGCTATTATAGTAATTTCATTTTCATGTTTTTTCCCTCTCTTTTTGTAATGTGCACCAGTATCCTAAATTGAAGTTGTTTTTGCTCTAATTAGGTGTTTGTTGCCCATACAGGTTCTTTAGTTCTTATTGGTTAATAAATTCTTAACTAAATAAGCTCATGATTGTAATAGATATAGCCAATTCTCATGATAGGACCAAGATGATGATTTACTTCGGTTTTTTCATTTTACTTATTTGATGGGTTTTATCTGCAGTCTTAACTAAGTTGCAATGATCTTTTCAGTGTAATGTATTGATATTTAGGACAAATGAACAATGCGATTATATCGTTCTTATGTCTTGTATTTCTTGGGTTATCATCTCCCATTCTAGAAATTTTAGACCATTGCCTGTTTGATGGTCAAATAGATTTCTATAATATTCCTTTATTTGTAAAAAAATGGTGAAATGGTCAAATAGAAATTCCAAAATGTATAATCTCCCATTCTAGTAAATGAGGTAGGAACATGAAGATGGAGCAGTTGGTTTCAAGTGTATCAAAACGTGATGGAAAGCAACTAATAATCATACATAAAATAGATTTTAGATATTTAGAAAATCATTTGGAATCTCTGGGCTCCCTCCTTATGGTGTGATTATGGTTATGCAATCAATCACATTTCTTATTAATATTTATTATTAACTATTCCTCGTATGCTTCCAAATATTGGGAAATTGGTCTAATTTTAAGGGATTTCTTGGGTGTGCATTTGATTCAACATTTTGGCTTATACTTTGTACTTTGGAGATGAATGCTATCCTGTGTATTAAATATTCTTTTTCAATTGTCATCTAGAGTTACCAAATCTAAGGGAACCCTAGGGTACTGCTCTAGCTGCATCGGCTATGTATAACCAAAATGGTAGGGTTTTTACAAGCCAGTTAGCCTTTTAAGTTTCTTGACCAGCTTCTCTCTGGTCAAAAAATTTCTTTGGTTTGGATCTCAACACTGTCTTAGGGGGTTGACATTAGGTTAAGATATATGAGATGAGACTTCTTGTTCAAGGTCCTTAGGTTTGATAATGCCTGATTACATGGGAGCCAGGTTTTCTAGCAACATGGGTTTCGCTGAACTTCTTGTTGCCTTTGATGCATTTATATAATTCTACCTTTTAAATTCAAATGCTGTAACGGGTTGTGCATGGTTAGGTTTGGAGGAGGTTGGGTGCATAAATGTTCCTTGCTCATTGGCAGTCTTGTGTCTTTGCACATATATGTAGGCAGTGGTGCAGATCTTGCCATGAATTTATACTCTTTGCTGTTGTCATAAATTGTAATTTTGCTTCTTTTGAGGGTTAGCCCAACATCAGTGTCTGTAATTTCTTTGATTTTCTTGATAACATTTTTCATATTACTGATTATAAATGAATGCTATGTGCTGATAAATCCTGTATATGGTGTGGCCTTTTTATCCATCTTTTTTTCTAAAAAAAAAACTAACTGAAATATGTCAATTATATGCATGGTAAACAGGATCTTGAAACCTCTCGCTATAAATTTTCAAGTTAGGCTATTTGATTGGTATGTTATGTAGATTCATTATGCTCTATGGTCAACACTAAATTGTTGAAAACCATTGTTTTACTGTCAGGCATCAGCATGCCAAAGCTTGTGCATCTTTGCACTGTGAATTCCAAGTGTAACTATTAATGAAATCATGCTTGTAGATATTCACACAGAGACCATTACATGAGAGTGTACATTGTCGTGAACAATCTGGACTGCATTCTTAGAAGCATTTAGATATATACTGGATCATTTTTTGACTGCTTCTATATGTTTCCTTGCTTCCCTGACAGCTGACAGCTGTTGGCTGTTTTTGCTGTGTGCAGAAAGTTTACATTTATTTCAGAAGGCAGAAATGAAGATGGTGCTGGGAGCAAACATGAAACCTTTAATTCATTATCCTGTTGCTTGAGCTGTCTACGCTACATTCTTTCTTATATTCTCTCTCTCTCTCTCTCTCACAGACACACACACACACATTCTCTGTTTTTCTTTTTTCGTTTTTTAGAAACAAATTGTTGTTTGATGAAGGGGTGCCAATGCTTGGGAGAGTACAAAATGATTCCAATTCTTTCTTCTGTTATTTTTGTATCAATAAGGTCTCCTCTGCTTTTTGCCTGAGGTCTGGGGTTATTAATATGAAACATCATGTTTCTGTTGCATTTTCCAAGATCTTTATCTGGTGAAGGTTTCCAGAAGTTGCGGGTTGAACTTAATGTCATCAATTATCCCCCCTTTTCTTTGGGTTTTTCTTCTTTCTTTTTTTCCTTTTGTGTGTGACTGCAGCTGTATGCTCTTTGGTTTTAGTTGCTGCGATTTGAGGTTTGTGAAGTGGGATTTAGGGCATACCAATGTAAGGCATATGGATTGTGTCAGGATCAAGCATTGCCTCATTACTGGATCCTTGGGTCTCCTTTATGACTTTGTTAGGATCATCTTATTAGTCTGATAACATCCAAAGACCTCAGGCAACCCGTAAGTGGCTTTCACGATTCTTTAACCAACACCCAGTTGTTTTCATGGGTAAAAGCGAAATCTATTACCAATATCACTATTGTCATTACTGTCGAATGCAAATTATAATTATCAACAACACATTGTGATCATAGTTATGTTTACATTAACAGTTCCAATGTAAAGGTTAAATGTAGGGAGTTGTTAGTTCCTTCTGTTGTAATGCGAAATATAGAATGATCTTGAAGGTAAAGAAGGCAAATGAGACAAAAAGATGCCTTGAAATTTTGTGAACCACCCTCCAGATGCAGCTGCTCCGACTTTGTATTTATCCATTTAGATGGGTTGGACAGCCCCATTGAGGAGGATGCGGTGGTTCCCTTGGAGCCTCGGTAAAATCATGGATTCATGAAATATTGTTCCTAGGTATCACCTGAGGCAATGGAGTTCAAGTTTCTTTCATCTGTTTCCAGGAAAGTTATGCTATGACTGTTAAGATCTGAAATCTTTTCCATATATTATTTGTTGCATGCACTTGAAGTGCGTCTGCAGATGTTTCTAAATGCAACTAGAATTTGAATGGATGCTGCTTGCCTGCACTTTCTGAAAGTCTGCTTCACCTTAAAATTCAAGAAATCAGCTGTCTGAATTCTTTCTAAATTATCAGTGCCACAATTCATTTATTACATCCATACTGTCTCCAATTATCCGCTTAAATACAAATTCTAACAGCTAAATCATGGCTTGCATTTGTAATAATGAGATGTGTAGTGTAGCATGTCTCCTAACCCACTTACTATCATTTGCAGTTTTATGAATCATTTATGATATCAGGTTTATAGACGGGCCCTCAGCGTAGGATGTTTGGATCATCAACCTCCAAAGTTTTTGTCTGTCAACAAGAGACAGACAGAAGAAGTATCATTTCTACCCGCATTGAGCATTCTCCTGGCAAGGTGGGGGCTCAGTAGGGGCTGCTACGCGAGGGTAGGCTTGTTCTTTCCTCCCCCTTTCCTTTTTTAAAGCAAAAGAAAAGAAAAAAAGACGTATCATTTCTGGTGGCCGGGCCTTGGGTGCAAGATATGGGCCGGTCTAATCTTTTGCATGGCATTCAAGAGGTGAATGCAGGCATATTCCTACAGATCAGAATCTGTGAGCATGATGGTGACTTGGGAGATGCCTGTAGCCCCAAGGATTGCAACAAAATATTCTAAGATGGCACGGTTCTCCCTCTGCAGCTCTTGATCTGAATATCTATCGCCTTGGTTCATGGACCCTGTTCACCTCACTTCCCCACCCTTCATTCCCTCATCTCCAACCAACCATCCTTCTATCGCCACGTGGCAGACCATATCTAGGCTAGTGAAACAGCCGCCAAGCTCGCTCCATGCTACAACTAACAAGAATAATCATGCTACAATTGCATTAAACAACAAAAAAGAATGCAATTATCCAAATCAATAGGTTTCACTCACTAAACAAAAAACATTTACAGCGAGCTTCTTGAGAAGAGAGTACGGAGCAGATAATTCGGTAGGAAACATACTTTCAGCTGCTCAAAATGCCCGTCGAAAACATCAAAAATAAGGGAAGGCACACCACAACTCCCTTCCCTCATCTTCGTGCCCTCTTCTTCCAACTAGATTTCCCTCTCCACCTCTTCTTTCCTTCCCTCAGCTGCCGCCCATAAAAGATGGCAGTTTGCGCGGCGAGCACCACCCCTTCCCTTCG
This sequence comes from Phoenix roebelenii, assembly GCA_025769935.1. Taxonomy (NCBI): domain Eukaryota; kingdom Viridiplantae; phylum Streptophyta; class Magnoliopsida; order Arecales; family Arecaceae; genus Phoenix; species Phoenix roebelenii. Next base: position 6,731 of record JAOXJJ010032752.1, on the reverse strand, counting down.
CTCCCCCTGCTGCGCGTCCAACCCAACGAAGACTTACTTCGGATTCAGCCAGAGGCAGCAGGTCATCTTCTACACCGGCGGGAGGGGAGTAAAGAATAATTCACAGGCCTTCTATTGCTCTGCCGAGGCTCGGACGGTGGTGATCGGACTGGCAGCAGACTCGGGGTGTGGGAAGAGCACCTTCATGAGGAGGATGACCAGTGTGTTCGGAGGGGCAGCAGAACCACCCAGGGGAGGGAACCCAGACTCCAACACTTTGATCAGCGACACCACCACAGTGATATGTTTGGATGACTACCACTCCTTGGACAGGACTGGGAGGAAGGAGAAGGGAGTGACAGCTTTGGACCCCAGGGCCAACAACTTCGACCTCATGTATGAGCAGGTGAAGGCCCTCAAGGAAGGGGTGCCTGTGGAGAAGCCGATCTACAACCATGTCACCGGTCTGCTTGACCCCCCCGAGCTCATCCAGCCTCCCAAGATCCTCGTCATTGAAGGACTGCATCCAATGTGAGTTTCCCTGGGTTTTATATGACGACTCCTCTTTCTTTCCCTTAGTAAATGTGGTTTCCTTTGTTCTTTTAAGTTTTCCGAACTTAATTATCTCTCTTCGTTTGCCTTTATCGCTTTGTTGGGCGAAAATTGTCCAAGATCTCTGGCCGGTGACAATTTGTAGTAAGTTTCCATGCAGTTTAGAACTTGAACTTGTGATATTTCCTAATTAATTGTTTATATTTTCTTTTCCTTGAACTTGAACTAGTCTCTGACTCTAATTCATGACTATGCTAGTCTGTTACGTTAATCGTGTTTATCTTAATTGATTTAGCTAACTGCAGGAGTTTTCGAATTCTGATCTATATATTATTCTTTCGAGTTATGGTGATTGATGTTCGTCCCTTGCTTTAAAGCATTACATATTTCCTCTGCTTGTATGATCATGTGTCGTCGGTTGGGTGGCCATTTGCGATTCGTGTTCCATTTTCTATGCGGAGATTTTTCTTTTTTCTTATTCTTCATTTAGTCTCTGCAACGTTTCTTATCTTTTATAGGATGACCATTAGATAGATGAATCATGCTATGTCATGATGTGAAGGTGCTTTTGTGTTATTTTTATACTTGAACATGATGAACGTTTAGCTCTGATCCGTCTTAATTCCACCTGCAAATGATTCAGACTGATATTCTATAAAATATTTCTTGAAATATATTTGATAGACGACTTGACGAGAATGTTTATAATTCTATTTTATGCTCTTCTGATATCTAGATATATAATTCTGTTATTTTTTGAGCTCAAGACAATCATCGCAAACTAGTAAGCAAGCAACCTGTGTATGATGAGTAACAAGTGCCTATTGGGCATGGTTTTCACATAGATGCTTCCTAAAAGCTACTTGATGCTGATGTTCAATGAAGGGTGCGCAGGAATGCGACTCTCGTGCACTCTTCATTGAAGTGCTAGATATTTTTGCAAACATTTATAGTATTATCTCAAGACTGAAATATGTTCAGTAAATGTTCACAGAAAATGTCCGAAACTGCGGCAACATGTCACCAATTTTTTAGATCCTACAAGTGGCCTTCCTTACAGCATAACCATCCAAAGGGGATGATTTTTTCTTATTTAACATGTAAAAAGAAAGTGGAATACCCGATTTGCACATACAAGAAGTTCGGGCCAACAATTGCTGGTTTGGCAACTCCATAATCAACCAACTCCGCATGTTTGGCAACAAATCTTGTGAGTCGCACCAGTTCCCTCTCCCCACAAACAAGATTGTTCATGTGCGCATATATTGGAGCCATGGATCGCATACCCTTTGCATCACAAAGATCAAGAGTTCGACTAAATTCCTAGAGGATACCTTATATGGTTTATGATATCCAATTTGGGATGCTTGATTAAAACATTTCAGTCAGACCAACCAAAAGTATTTAGTTGATCCATACTCTTGGTGATAAGACAAACAATTGTTTCTGAATCTTGGGGCAAAGCTATCTGCTTTTGGGAAGCTGTTTCACCTAGTATGAAACTTGACTACAATTCTTGATTTCTTCCTCAATCTTCAGGTATGATCCTCGTGTGAGGGACCTCTTGGACTTCAGCATCTATTTGGACATCAGCAATGAGGTCAAGTTTGCATGGAAAATCCAGGTCAGTGACTGGAGCCCTAACTGATTTCACCACATATTGTAGATATAGCTTGCATGTCCTTGAATCAGATTAATTTTGCGAATTGCAGAGAGATATGGCTGAACGCGGGCATAGTCTTGAAAGCATTAAAGCTAGCATCGAGTCTCGAAAACCTGACTTTGATGCCTACATTGGTACTTTTCATAGACAGCCCAATCTCTATTTCTCCAATTGCTAGATGCCAAGTGCTCTTGCTTGCTTAGAGAAACCGAACTAGTTGTCATTATTGATATATTTGGAGCAATTTGATGTTAATGTGTCACCACCAAGGCAAGGTTTGAATCCTCATCGTTAGTGATTTGTGATATGTTCTGCAAATAGAACTTCACAAACGAAGAGTGACCTTTGCTATTTGGATCACCTGTAAACTAAATGAGGCATAGTCAAGACTGTAAAACTTGATGGCATACTGCCATTTTCTGTGTGATGATCATAAGATAATACGTATAGATAGGACTCTTGTTTATATTTATGAGCATATTTTCTTTCTGGCACAGTCCTTACATCACTAAATTGTCACCCTTTGCAGACCCACAGAAGCAATATGCTGATGCTGTGATTGATGTTTTGCCAACCCAATTGATTCCTGATGACAATGAAGGGAAAGTGTTGCGGGTTCGCTTGATTATGAGAGAAGGGTCGAAGTATTTCAGCCCAGTTTACCTCTTTGATGAAGGCTCCACCATCTCTTGGATACCCTGTGGGAGGAAACTGACTTGCTCATACCCCGGAATCAAATTCTTCTATGGCCCGGATACCTACTTCTCCCATGAGGTAACTCTTTGAGTCATGAGAGCTAGAATCCATCCCCCAACCACACACGCACACAAATCACCATACAAATGTCTGATTTGTTTCAATTAACTTGCAAACCAATCAGAAAGTCGCAAAAATGATGATTGCAAAACCAAATGAAACAGGAGAAATGGATCCATTTTAATATGATTAAAAGTTGTGAAAAGCCTGCGCTGATGGCACATATAACTCTTAATAGAAATACATGGCAAAAACAAAATCTTAATGTTGATTCAAATAGATAAAGAGGAAAGATTTCAAGTTTATGGTCTGTTTATTTGCAATTCTGAAATTGGAGTGCTGAGGAGGTTTTTTGTCTTGGGAATCAAGCCAAGTATCAAGCCCTGATGGAAAGCCTCCATAACTTCATGACACAGCTCCATTTCCATTTTTTGCAGCATTTTTGTTAATATGAATGATAGCTCCCAAAATTGGGGCAAATAAATGTAAAATAAATGGTGAAATAGTTTCTACTATAGAAATTCGACGTCAAGAACTAATCTGCAAGCTGGGCCATATGGTAACTAGTGTATAAAACTCTAATACACAACCAACTCACATGAATCAACACAGAGCTGGTTGGATAGTGGGATTCACAGTTTCTACAGTTGATCAACCTCGTTTTGGATTTGGTTTCCATAGGTTTCTGTGTTGGAGATGGATGGGCAGTTTGACAAATTAGACGAGCTCATATATGTGGAGAGCCATCTTAGCAACATCTCAACCAAGTTCTATGGGGAGGTGACGCAACAGATGTTGAAGCATGCCGACTTCCCAGGCAGCAACAATGGGACTGGTCTCTTCCAAACTATCATCGGTTTGAAAATAAGAGATCTGTACGAACAGATCATCACAGAGAAGGCAGCTGCTCCTGCAGAAGCAGCAAAAGTTTAATAGTCCATATTTGCATAGTCAAATTCAAAATTTCTTCTCATATTTGACCTCCTAAAATGACATAACCAGTATGTTTATCTCATGCAATTTATATAGTATCTGTAACAAAGAAGCAGGAGAGAAGTAATGCGGCAAATCCCCGTCTGATTGTAAGCATTGGGGTTTATCCAAATCCCCACTCCCTGAGTGAATTCCGATCTCAATCACGATTTCCTTAGAAATCAAATGCATTTTTCAATGGAAGAACTGTGTTAGGTTCCACTTGGCCATGCTGATGGTTATTTTATAATTTTTTTGAAATGGTTGTATGATTAAAACAGTGTCTTTTCTTTCCAACCACTTATCTGAAAGGATTTAGAAAAGCTTGCAGCAGACAGCCTTTAATGAGAGTGGCTGCTGCACAAGAATTTATTAAAATAGCCTACTAGGAAAAAGGCTCGATGATTATGGTTGTCCTTTCTTTTAACCATGTTGCACACCTCACAAAAATATTAAGTGATAAATACTTTAATAAGAACCAGAGCCATAGCCTACAATAATTTTATTTTGCAATAGTAATGAGGGTTCTGTTTTTCAATCTTTCTGACTTACTCCTATAGAACCAAGGACAAAAGATTTAAAAAAACCATCATTTATATAGAGTTCAGATTTGTTCCATATATTGCCTGTCAAAGGAGGAAAAAAATCCATTTCAAGCAGATTCATCTGGGGAAAATCAGAAATACTTTAATCTTGTGTATACAATATTGTGCATGTAATGTCCCCATCAAGTCACAGAAAACAAGAGGAAAAAATAATTTGTGGATGGAACTTCACCTTCAAGATAGAGATTATTCTTCTCTCCCTCTTTCTTGTCTTCTTTTGTTCCATCTGCTTCCCTCATTCTTCTCTTTTATTCAGTTCTTTCTCCCACTAAGCAGATTTAGTGTCTGAAGTGACAGGGCAAAATGATCATTAAAATATTACAAGAAGAATCTTTTTGAAGTCGTCTTTGGATGATTAGGCAGGATTTTTACACTATGGATAGGAAATTAGCCAGACGTGACCTGAAGAGTAACTCATGATTAAATCTCTCCATTATATCTGTAATGGCTCTAATGCCAGCATCAATTTGGTGGTTGCAAGACTGAGAGAAGGATGTGCGTACTTCATGGGATCGAAGCAAGAGATTGGCAAGAATGGTGCGTCGCGTATAGGTTGGCACCTTTCCTGCAACGGTATTAGCCTTGGCACAAGAGAGAGCATTTCGGTAAACGGATACCAAGACTGGAGAGAACGACCAGGGAAACAAATGGAAGTCTAAGATAATATGGACAAAAAATAAAAGAAAAGGCAGAAAGAGCATTTAAACTGTTAAACATGTAATTCCTGTTCTCTCACCTAAGTAATTTCTTTTCTTTTTCCTCTTCACTCTCTACATAAAAGTTCGGAAAACCACGAGGTGAATCAATCAGAAACACACGAGAAAACAATCTCTCTTACCTTGCTTTTTCCGGCAGCTTCTCCTTGGTCTTTGCCAAACTTTGCTTTGCCTCCGGATGAGAGACATGCTTCATTGCTTAAGTACATACATACATACATACATATATTTGACATTTGAGTTACAGCCCCTTTTTTTTAGATTTTCTTTTTTTTAGTTTCATGAGTCTCCATAGGCATATAGCACCTTCCCCTTCCAAACTTCATGCTTTCAATGACATGCAAAAAGAATTTTCACTTGCATAGTGAAATTTCTTTTGTGCAGCCAATGATTCCTCCATTAGAGTCTCTCACACCCCAAATGAATAGTTTGGGAATTTACAGCCAAACCACTTATATAAGGAACATAAAGAGATTACTTAACTATCAAAAGCAAGCTTTGCCTCACAACAGGGATGGAGCAGAGCAAGGAGCCAAATATTCCAGTCAGTCCATAAGCAATGGCGCAGAATGGAAGAGCCTCAGGTTCCTTTGCTGACAATGCTGCTGTTCCCAATCCATGAGCACTGACAGGAAAGAACATACGCAGCAATCATTTAGTCCCATGAACAAGAGAATCGAAAAAATTATAACATTTCTCATTAAAGGTTATTGCATCAAACATTCAAGCTGTCTACATATTTGTCGCTATGCAAGGTTGATAAAAGTATTTAGTTTATTTCAAAGAACTAGCCTCCCAGGTTGCACATTGTTTATAAAATTTCATTACCCCCTTTTTTTTGAGAAAATGGTAGGCATTCCATTAAAGACTTAACTGAAAGTGTAAGACGGTACACATCGAAAGAGTGACACTAAGGTTGGAGAACCTTAACCTCAGAAGAGCAAACCAAACATATATCCAGGAAATCTTACAAGGATAAGACACCATTAAACTTGACTGTAATTATTACTAAAATCAACAACAACTATTGTTCAAGTCCGCCAGCTCCAATTTGATGCCCCATGAAGCTACGTTTGGTTGTTAGGAAAATGGGGAGACCATCCCTCGGAAATCCATTCCAAAAATTCTCGGGAATGATTAGTTCGATTCCTATGTTTGGATAAGTCCAGATAAATCACTAGGAAATGAAATAGACCTGATAGCATATAATATAATTTATACTTATTAATATATAATTACTAATATTCATCTAATAGCATTATTTCATAATAATATTCTTAATTGAACAAAAAATATTATTAATAATATAATATCAGTAATATTGTAATATTAGTGTTAATATCATGCCAACATTAGTAATGCTAATAATAAATATAATATATTAATGAGATAATGTAATATATTATATACAATACTATATATGTTATGTAAACTATATATATACACTAAATTATTTAATATTTTAATATTATTAATATAGTAGCATCG
>JAOXJJ010032666.1:0-21916 GCA_025769935.1 Phoenix roebelenii | reverse complement strand
TGAAAAGATTTGGTTGGTTTGACTACCCTGTTACCCATGTATGAGGCTTCGTGCTATTGTGGGCGGTAGTCGGCAATGGCACGTCCGTCTCACGGATCCGGATCCGGGGCGTGACAAAAAGTAAGTGTGATAATTAACATAGTTATAAGATAAATAGGAGAGCATTATCGGTATAAAAAGCGACATGCAGAATCAGGAAGGAAAATTCCTTGATTACAAAACTCTCATTTTTATCAGTAGTATAGATTTTTAGTTTAATTATTATTGAAATGGTGATTGGTATGATATACAAAGAAATCTAGAATCAGTTGCTATTGGTTTAGGATCAGATTGACTCAAGTCAAAACCAAAATGTGATAGACTAGCATGACATGCTTAGTGAAACAACATGCTAGCTGCTTATTTGCCACAAACTTGCATTTGAAATTGCTAATTTATCTGTATTGATAAAAGGAGAGTGACAGTTTTGTCTTATATTTGACCTGTCAAACAGAACTCACTGTGGTGATTATATGCATGGTGCACTATGTCAATAACTTGTGCTAATTCTCTTTCATATCCTTGTTTGATCATTTTGTATGGCTTCATCTTGTGTAAGCAGCTTCTTTGGGTCAATCTCATCATGAACCCAGTTGGAGCACTTGCGTGGTGAACAAACCAACAACAAATCACCTTGTGGACATACCTGCTGGTTGAAGTTTAGGAATGTTTGTAAACATGGTGGACCATAACAAGAACCTGCTCTATTCTCATTCATATCCTTGTTTGATCATTTTGTATGGCTTCATCTTATCTAAACAGCTTCTTTTTGCCACTGTCATCATGTACACGGTTGGAGCACTTGCATTGGTTGCCATCCCTTTGGTCTTGGTCATGACTCATGAGTCTCCCTAGAAAGCCTTCTTCTCGTGAAGTGGAAGAAAATGTGAGTCTCGTCCAATTAGCCTACTGATCTAGGATTCTGAGAGAGATACTGAGAAAGCGGAAGACATTGATGCTCTCTTTGACCCAACTTCTGACTTTCTTTGCCAATTTGATGCTGGAAGGGCTGATGGTCAAATTCTCTAACAGCAAGGCAAGCTTGGATGGTCTGCCATTTTGCAGGCAACTTGTTGTAGCTGTTCGCAGATAATCTAAGACTCACAGAGTGCCTGAGAAACTGGTGGATTTGTGCCTTCATTTTCTTTTTCTTCTGTTTGTTTGTTTGCTAGTTTTTGTTTTCTGCTGATTGGGTTCTCAAGTTCTCAGAATTTCATATGACGTAGTGGTTGATGAAAGATTGGTGGGTAGATCTCATAGAAATAAAGCAGCTAGGTTATGGGAATGCAAATGCTTACTTCATTATAATAAGGTTGGTAAAACCTTACAAAATTGTTTGTCTGATGTATGGCATGCAGTGGTTTTGAATCTGAAGCATTAAAAAATAAACTCCCATCTGAAATGATGACTATGGTTATTATTGTTGTAACTCTGAATTAGAGATTTTCTTAGGTTATTTCTTAACTCATCTTACTTTTCTTGACTCATGTCTCCACTTTTCTCATTTTATCACCAGATATGAAGTTTGTATTAAGTAATCTTTTTTATAAGAATTTTAAATTATGATGTTAACCCCTTCATTTTTCCTTTTCCTCTTCTTGTTGAGGATTGCTGGCGCACCCCATTCACTGCACTCTCAAAACTCAAAAGCAAAATGAGCGGAAAAAGTTAAGGAAGAAGAGTGGATTACAAGCTTGAAGTTGTCCAACAAGTGCAAGGGGATCTTCCAGTGGGGTACACTTACATGCATATCCATACTACTAAGCTCTCATGTAAGATGTAACCAGTGTCTTTAAGATGGCTACAAGAATTTGGGATGATAAGATCACCAGAAGCGCTAGCCATGGGCTAGGGCTACTCTTTTTCTTTCTTTTTTCTTCTCTCCTTTGTTTCTATTCACCTGTAATAATTTTTCATTAGCTTAGCTTGATCCTTAATTGAACCCCATCTCTCCTCTCCCTTGCATGTCTTAATGAATGAAAGCCTAGGCAACTCTGAATGATCTCTACCGTTCGGTAGGCGACCGACTTGCAGCCTTTATTAGATGGAGAGAGAGATAACCATACAGGACTGGAGAGGAATGAGGGGGATTTTAAGGTCTGACAAAAGGATTGCTCTGAGCCTTGGACCTTGGATCTGTGGTTGGTTTTCTTTCTCAAGCCTAGCGTGAAGCTTTTGGAAGAGTATAGTTGGTTTGAAGGTTCCCCTCTCCTTGGCCCATGCTTCTCTCTCTTTCATCAGATGAAACTTCTCTTCATACTTCTGCTTGGTCTTCTAGTGGCAGTGGTGCTAATATGGTGCTTCTCCCTCTTTCTTCTTTTCTTTCTTCGCACTTGCTTTTGTTCGCCATCTTTTCATAAACAGGAACATGACATTGTTCTTCGATTTATATGAAGAGGGGGTGATGATTCGTCAGACAAAGGTTACCTTCACTGTTAAGAGGAAACAACTATTTAAACATTAAAGCAGGCGGGGATGATTTGCTATTCTGCAGGAAACTGTTTGCAGCTATTTTATTTTAGTTACAGAGAATTAGAGACCCAATGATGCTAACAATGCTGGATGAATTTGTGAATCTGAGCCTCCTCTTCCTCTCCTCCCTTTCTACCCTTTCCTGATTTCCGGATTTTAAAGATTTTGTTTTCTAAAACACATTTAATTCATTCATTTTCATGATTCTGACAATTTGTTCACATGGTTCCTCAGCACTTTATAGCATGTGGACATGTACCAAAAGCGTCTAGGATTCTGGAGACCTAATTTCTCATAATTCATTCTGGTTTAGAAACGTTTTGAATTGGTTTGCTTGGTATCAGGGTTTATATCATTTTAGTGGTTTTGTACCTATTCCTGTCCAAGGAAATTTTATCTTGGGTTTTCTTATTTTGTTCCCTTAACTCATCTTTTTTACTTGCATTAATTTTCTCTTTGGGGCACAAAGTTTTTGGTCTTGTTTGGTTTATCCTGGAAGCCTCCAATTCTGTGCATGGGGATGCAACAACGAGGCCCAACAAACTGATTTCTTATTAGTGTCATTATACTAAGTGGCTGGCGGGGTATTGGAGATTTTTCAAGGGTTATTTTATTCTGTTTCTTTGGTTATCTTTTTAAGCTTTCTTTATCAAGGTATTTTGGGAGTTTAACCATAATTTTCTTTGGCATCAATGAAAGGGTGCTCCCCTTTGACTCTCCATTGTTGATTTCCTATTCTATCCAATACCAACTTGTCGTTTAGTTTTTTGAGATGCTTTATTTTATATCTCGCAATCTTCTTACTGAACTCGAGGCAGTGAGGTTTTGCTCAATTTTATGCTTTGATGCTACAGACGCCTGAACCATATCCATGTCTACCAAGATGAGGTGCATCATGGCTTTTGCACAAATTTCGATACCTGTTCGGAGTTGATAAGAAAGTTTTCCACTACGGCCATCCCTGAAATATTCCTTTTCTTCTTGAACATATTAGCTTTCTCGTCTCAGGTATTATCCATTCAAATCAATATTTGTCACATATTCTTCATGGTTATTTTGCACAAGAAATAGATATTCTTATTCTTTTAAAAGTTAAGAACTACTTACTGTAGAAAATAAAGCAGACACTGCTCAGTTTAGTTTTATATTCTGGTTTTCTCAAAGCTACCATCACAGTCCAATATAGACCCGATAAAATGTCTTGTAAATGGGCAAAATGAGTCTCCCTTCTTACTCTTGCAACTCAAAAGACCGGCCTTTGTACTTTTTTTTCTTTGTTTTTTCAATGTTACACTTTATTTTTTATCTTAACCTGTTGTGAATGTGTATACGTGAAGGCCATTTCTTCCAGAAACTCTTGGAATCATCTTTCTGCTGGTAATCATGGTGGTGGAGTAAAGGGATGCCTCTTCTCCTAAGCTGATGATTATCCTATAAAGGATTTTCTTGGTGGTGGAGGTGGTATGTATCTTGCTTTTTTCTTTGATTCTTTCTTACTGGAAAGACAAGGATGATTTGTTCTGGAAGGATAAGGCTTGTTGTTTATTTATGGTTTCTGATGCTTGATCAATTGCTATTATTTTTTTGGATCAGCGAGGCAATATTATGGTTTTGTGAGGGTGATCTGCATAGTTGCACTGTTTCCATGTGATATAAATATTGCACACTTAGCTACTATATCTATTCTGAAAAGTTTGCAATCTTTCCCCTCAAAACTGAAGCAATTATGATCTTGTTTCATTTTTTTATTTAGTTGACCGATTGATATACCACTTCCATTTTTCTGAATATATTTTAAAAAGACAGGAGAACTTGGTGAATGAGGATCTATTAAGCAGGCCCCAAATAATTGATAAAAGGCTTGGATGCTAATGGTTAAAATGATTGGGGTTTTCAACATGAAAATATTTGGTTTAATAAATATCAGTATATGTACATCATACATGTATACACATGCATATACACATGAAAAATACATGCATGAATATGTACATACGTAAATATGTATACATACATGTACATGCATACATACATATATAGGTGCAGGCAAACACAAAACATCTACAACTATTCAATGGATGTGATAAGATCTGCAAGGCAGATCTAGTTGATAAGATCTGCAAGACAGATCTCGCCGGTGGATTGTTAGGAGAAGAGGGTGGAGAGAAAAAGAACAAGAGAGAGCGTAAGAAAGGGGGAGAGAGACAGTACGTGAGGAAGAGAGAGGCATGAGCGGGAGAGAGAGTACGTAAGAAAATTTCGGAATTGTTCTCTCTCCATCAATTGAAAACAATTACAACTCTTATTGGGGTCGGGCGCCCCTATGCCAATTAATTAGACTCCTATGGTCCTACCTAACTTGGACTTTTATTATAATAGAAAGATAATATGCCTAATTGGGAAATACAACCAAATAAAAGACAACTAATTGACTAATCTGGGATTAAGGCAATTAAGACCTAATTCTGTCCGAATAAGGAATCCGACACCTCCTATTGGTAGATGTGCACAAGTGGAGGCGGCCTAATTGAAAAGGACAACCAAATAAAAGACAACTAATTGACTAATTCCAAATTAAAGCAATTAAGACCTAATTCCGTCCAAATAAGAAATCCGATGCCTCCTATGGTAGACATGCACAAATGGAGTTGGGCACAAATCTTGGTGTCTATCATTCCCCTCCCCTTCAAGACGAACCTTGTCCTCAAGGTTCAGATGAGAGAACTGTAACTTGAGCTAGTCATACTCCTCCCAAGTAGCAACTTCTTTGGGTAATCCCATCCACTGAACGAGAGTCTCCTGCACATAGACTCCTTTCTTTTTAACCCAACGAAAATCAGAGATCTCCATTGGCTCCAAAACCAGTTCCCCTTCTAGAGAGAATGTGGGCAACTAAGGAAGCGCTCTACTTGCATCCCCTATTTGCTTCTTGAGTTGTGAGACATGGAAAAAGTGGATTCGGAAGTCATCCGCCAGCTTAAGCTTGTATGCCACTGATCCAATCCTCTCAATCACCTAGAATGGTCCATAAAAACGAGGTGCCAATTTCTTGTTAGCACGGATCTGTATTGAAGTCTGTCGATATGGTTGGAGCTTGAGGTAGACCCAATCCCCAACGTTAAACTCGAACTCCCGACGATGCTTGTCCTATTGGACTTTCATCCTGTTACGTGCAATCACCAAATTATCCTTAAGTAGTCGTAGGATTTCATCTCTAGCACGCAACTCCTGATCAACCAATGCTACTGATGTGGAGCCAGGTTCATAGCGGTGCATTGAAGGAGGTGGCTGTCCATAGACTGCCTCGAAAGGAGTCATATGAGTAGCGGACTGATGAGAGGTGTTATACCAATTTCTGCCCAAGGCAACCATCTCACCCACTATTTATGTCGTATGCCTGCAAAACACCTCAGATAAGTCTCCATACACTGGTTCAGGACCTCCATTTGCCTGTCGGTTTGGGGATGGTAGGCTGTGCTCGTCTTCAATTTTGTGCCCTGTAATCAAGAGTACTCCTACCAGAACTTGCTAATAAATATGGGGTCCCGATATGACACCACCGAATGAGGTAACCCGTGAAGGCGTACAACCTCATGTAAGAAAATCTCAACTACTGTCTTTGTGGTATATGGATGCTTCAAGGGAAGGGAGTGACCATACTTAGTCCATCTTTCGACCACAACGAAAATCATGGAGTAACTAGCTGAACACGACAACCCCTCGATGAAATCCATTGAGATATCCTCCCAAACCTGCTCTGGAACTCGTAACGACTGCAGTAAACCAATAGGGAGCATCGTTTCATACCTGTTATGCTGACAAATGTCGCACGCACAGACATAATCTTTCACATCCTTCCTCATACCCTGCTAGAAGAAGTTGTTGGCCAGCCTCTTGTACATTCTTAGAATGCCAGAGTGTCATGGTACTCATGCAACATGCTTCTCTTTGAACTAAAACCTGGAGGCAACACTACGTTACCCCGGTACCACAGATCTTTATTAATAAGGGCGAACCGCTCAGAAGGGTCCTCCCTCGGCTGAACCCGACGCTAAATCTCATCCAATTGAGGGCTCGCCCTCGCCTCCTCGTGCAAGCTGGCCAACCAATCTGGACGTGGGACAGTGATAGCTATTAGTTTCCCAGCTTCATGTTGATTAGATAGTGTGTCAGCTGCATTATTTTCACGCTCGGGCTGATACACAATCTCAAAATCGAACCCTAATAACTTCACCACCCACCTTTGTTGGTCCATAGTCAAAATCCATTGCTCCAATAGATGCTTCAAGCTGTGGTGGTTTATACAAACAACAAACCGACGCTCGATCAAATAGCTATGCCACTTGTTGACAGCATGTATGACGACCATCAGCTCCTTCTCGTAGGTGGATCGCCCTTGACCCCTTTCTGACAATGCCTGACTATAATAGGCAATGGGTCTGGCGGTCTGCCCTCCTGCATCAGAACCACCCCAATGCAGCTTGCGGATGCGTCCGCCTCCACTACAAAGGTTTTGGAATAATCCGGAAGGGATAACACAGGTGTAGAAGATATGGCGACCTTGAGATCCTCAAAAGCCTTCTCTACTATGGGTGTCCACTGAAACCCGTTCCTTTAGAGGAGCTTGGTCAGTGGCTCGACAATCTTTTCATATCCTTGCACAAATTTTCGGTAGCAGCCGGTCAGCCTAAGGAAGCCCTGTAGAGCCCGTACATTCCGCGGTCTCGGCCAGTCCACCATGCTCCAGATTTTTTCTGGATTAGTTGCTACCTCCTGGGCGGATATGAGATGCCCAAGGTAGTCAACCTCTCATTGGCCGAAAGTGCACTTCCTCCGATTTGCAAAGAGGCAATGCTCCTGCAAGGTCTGGAAGACATATCGAAGATGGCGCAAGTGGTCCTCCCATGTCCTGCTGTAGACCAAAATACCGTAAAAAAAAATGAAAACAAACTTGCGCAGAACGGACCTAAAAATGTCATTCATCAAGGTCTGGAAGGTAGCCGGAGCATTGGTGAGACCAAACAGCATCACCAAGAACTCATAGTGACCGTCATGGGTGCGGAAAGCTATCTTTGGTACATCCTCTGGAGCGACCCGAATCCGATGATAACCAAAATTTAAGTCTAGTTTGGTGACTGCCCCGTGAAGCTCATCTAGCAGCTCGTCAATCACTGGTATCGGATATTGGTCCTTGACCGTGATGTCGTTCAAGGCCTGATAATCGACACAAAATTGCCATGATCCATCCTTCTTTTTTACGAGCAGGACCGGAGAAGAATATGGACTTGTACTCGGTCGAATGATGCCAGCATCAAGCATCTCCCAGACAATGTGCTCAATTTTCACTTTCTGAATGTGCGGATAACGGTGTGGCCTCACGTTAGCCGATCCAACTCCTGGAACAATCTCGATCCGACGGTCATGTGATTGAGAGGGTGATAGTCCATGTGGCTCCTCGAACAAGTGGCTGAACTCCTCCAGCAAGGGGTTTAGGGGGAGTCATGCTCCTCACCGTTCAAGCTCCCTTGCCCAGTATGGCCCACCATCATAATGTACGCATTGGCTCCCTGACATAGGAGTCGCTGGATCGAATGCAGGGTACCCGACAGCACGGGTGCCTTTGAGTCGCCCTCCAATTGGTACCAAACGCCCTGCACCTCAAACTGCATAGTGAGTTTCTCCCAATCATAAAGGACTGGTCCCAAACTCCTAAGCCGCTGAATGCCGAGGACGATGTCTGACCCTTGGAGACCCAAGGGATACATGTCAACCTGGAATAGGTACCCTTGAATTTGAACGTCCGCAGCCTTGAAAACCTTCTTGCATGCTAAGCGGTTGCCATCAGCCACCATCACCGTGAAAGGCGTTGCGGGTGCGATCTTACAATGAAGCTTCCGAGCCAACCGATCATTCGCAAAATTGTGGGTGCTACCGCTATCTATCAAAATCGACACCAGTCGACCCTTTACCATCCTAGCTACTCACATCGTCTGAGGTGAGGTACATCCTGACAAGGCATGAATCGAGATCTTGGAGTGGTCGAGCAGGTCCTTCTCCCCCTCCGCCGTCGTCTCCTCCTGTATCGATGCCTCCTCTTTTGTCTCTGATTTCAGCAAAAACAACTGTTGAGATTTGCAGACATGTCCTTGTACGAACTTCTCATCACAGTTGTAACACAAGCCTTTCTTTCTACGAGCTTGCATCTCCTCCTAAGTCAGGCGCCTGAGTCCAACACCTGTTAGAACCTGCGATGGGGCCACGGGGGGTGGAGTCGGCCCGACCCAACGCTCGGGGCCGGTCTGGGTGCTGGCAGGGCTGGCGGTGGCTTCTGCACTGGTGTAGGAAGTAGACCCTGACGAAGGTGAGTTGCATCTCGCTCGAAGAATCTTGTCTTCCTGTAGTCGCACCAAACTGCATGCACAATCATCTTTGGCCGAAAAAGCTTAACCTCCAAACGAATGTCCTCCCAAAGGCTGCCTATAAAACTCCCTAGAAGAGCCCCTCCTGGCCAGCCCTGAACCCGAGAAACCAGCCGCTCGAACTAGTTCTGATAATCTTGCACCGACCCCATTTGTTGTAGTTTGGTGAGAGCCGCCTCAAAGTTTTCACATTCATATGGCCCAAAACGAACATAGAGGGCTTGTGTGAACTCTGGCCAACTCGCTCAAGGATGCATAGTCTCATATCACAGGAACCATTGTAGGGCCTCGTCATGAAGATGGAAGGAAGCCAACAGTACCTTCTCCATATCTGGGGTGCCTTGGTAACGGAAGAACTGCTCGGCCTTATAGATCCATCCCATCGGATCTTCACCTATAAGTTTTGGAAAGTCCACCTACGCGAACCGTGGTTGAATTGTTCCACCGTCACCCAACGAAATCCATCGAGTCGGGCTCCCTGGAGACCGAGGAGGCGGACTCTCCCTATCCTTCAGGAGGAGAGCCATGTTAGAGGAAAGGGTCTCTAGGTTGGCATTGATGGATTCGAAAGCGTCCGCATGTAGGCGTATGGTCATGTTGACGTTGTGGAGCTTGACTTCTACCCTCGACATGCGATCTTCATCTGTAACTGAGCACGTGGAAGCTATGCTAGATGCCAATCGGATACTGTAGCGAATTGGCTACCGTAGCGAGTTGACTACTGCAGCAAATCGGCTACTATAGCTCTGATACCAAGTTGATAAGATCTGCAAGGCAGATCTAGTTGATAAGATCTGCAAGACAGATCTCACCGGTGGATCGTTAGGAGGAGGGTGGAGAGAAAGAGAACAAGAGAGAGCGTGAGAAAGGGAGAGAGAGAGAGCACGTGAGGAAAAGAGAGGCGTGAGTGAGAGAGAGTACGTAGAAAAATTTCGGAATTGTTATCCCTCCAATTGAAAACGATTACAACTCTTATAGGGGTCGGGCGCCCCTATGCCAATTAGACTCCTACCTAGCTTGGACTCTTATTATAATGGAAAGACAATATGCCTAATTGAGAAAACAACCAAATAAAAGAAAACTAATTGACTAATTCGGAATTAAGGCAATCGAGACCTAATTCCGTCCGAATAAGAAATTCGACGCCTTCTATTGGTAGATGTGCACAAGTGGAGGTGGCCTAATTGAGAAGGACAACCAAATAAAAAGCAACTAATTGACTAATCCCGAATTAAGGCAGTTAAGACCTAATTCCGTTTGAATAAGAAATCCAATTCCTCCTATAGTAGACATGCACAAATGGAGGTGGGCACAAATTCTGGCGTCTATTAGGATGTCGAAACAACACTAATCATAGTTTATTGGAGCATTTTTGATTATACTCTCCATTTCAGTTTATATACTTGCAGCCGAGTACTCATGTCTTCTCTTAAATTTATTAGAGAGTGATTGTGGTGGGATCAAGGTCTGCGGAACCATTCCGAACCGCCTAGTTCGGGGCGTCCCGAGCCGTACTGACCGCAGACTAGGACGGTTCCGGTAACGGACCAAGATGGTTCCGACGATGAAAATGTGACCGGCGCCGGAGGGGGAGAAAATGAAGGAAAAAAAAGAAAAAGAGAGAGAGAGCGGGGGAGAGAGGGAGAGGGAGAGGAAGGTCGAGGCCGGTCGGCAGAGGCTGGGGAGTCGCTGCGCGGAGAAGGAAGCCACCGCGCGGAGGAGGGAGCCGTGGAAGTGGGGCTCGCTTTGGTCCCCTATTTCGTTTAAAATAGGGGCCAAAGTGGCCTCCTTTATTTTTAGAAATTTTAAGTGAAAGTCCGCGCTAGCGAGCCGCCGCGCGGAAGAGAACAAAACAGGGGCCGGACGGGCCCCTTTTATTTTTGTGAAAGTCGGCAAACCCATTGCTGACTTCACTTAATTTTTTTAAATAAAAAAATTAAGTGAAGTCGGCAATTGGTTTGCCGATATTCACTTAAAAATTGCAAAAATAAAAGAGCCCCCCTCCGGCCCTTGTTTCGAACGAAACAGAGGACCGGAGGGATCCCTTCTTTTGCGGCTCTCCGACCTCCGCCTCCACGCGGCAGCTCTCCGGCCCTCCCCCTTTTCTCTCTCTTTTCCTCTCCCATTCTCTCTCTCCCCCACCTCTTCTACTGTGTCAGTACAAGCCGACACGGCACAGCACGAGCCCGGCATGGCACGGCGCGACCCCGGCATGGCACGGCGCGAGCCCGGCGTGGCACAGCACGGGCATGTACCAACTCATCTCGTCAGGTACCCAATACAGTGCCCGGTACCAGTTTTGCCAATCCTGGGTAGGATGCATATTTAATTGTACTAGGGGTGAGATGCATGGCCTATGCACACACTTCCAGCTATGCTGGGAATTTTGTTATACACTAGACATGGATAAATGCAAATTTTCATATGTATACACCACAACATACAGGTACATTTGAAGCTTTTTAATCCCAAATTCAAAATCATATTATAACTTATCGTATCTTAGTTCTAATTTTGTCTTTTTTGTTTCTTTTATGTTTGCATTTTCTACTGCTTAGTTCTCTGATTTCATTTATATTTCAAATTATTTGGTACTCTACTTTTGCTGTATGCAGAATGATTATTTACGCATTTGCCAAATTTTCTGCTGTCATAGTATTAGTTATAGACATTTCTGTGTCAAGTTTTTTCAGTTGCAGAGAGTTAAAGATATGCAATGCTGGATGAAATGGTGAATATGAGTCTCCTCTTCCTTCCCCTCCCATTTTTACTTCTCTAATTATGGTTAGTTAAAATTGTTTTCAAATATGTTTACTATTTTTAATTCTTCTATTATATTTTTCCTGTGACTTCTCAAAAAATTTATGGATATGGGGGTGCATGGAGACTCAGAGTATGCAGTTCCATCAACATCAGGATTTCAGGGACCCAAAGTTCTCAAATATCCCATTTTGATTGAACGTTTAGCAGTTGTTTGCTTGGAATCAGGATTTATAACATGCATAGAATGTGAACCTACTTCCTTTTTTATATACACATATTCTCGTCGATTTTATAGTGTTGTTCCCTTTACACTTTTCACTTTTCCTCCCAGTTAACTAGGGTTTTGATCTTCATTGTGCTTTTCTTTTCCTTTTTTTTTTTAATTTTTTCCCTTGTTTTGACAGAAGACAACTTGAAAGATCTCCATGCTATTTGCAAACACCAGCTGTATCCAGAGGGCCCATGCAGACCAACTGCTGTATAAACTGGTTTCCCTTGCATCTCTTGCCTCATGTGCATTAGGTAGGGTTTGATGGTTCATGCCAAATTCCTGAGGTGTACATGCAGACCAACTGCTGTATAAACTGGTTTCCCTTGCATCTCTTGCCTCATGTGCATTAGGTAGGGTTTGATGGTTCATGCCAAATTCCTGAGGTGTATTTTATTATTGTTATTGTTTTAATGTCCTTTATGCAGGAATTTTGCGATCCTGCATAGAAAACTTCATCGGCTGCATGCTAAAAAGGCTCCTCCCTTGATGTCTTTATGATGCCTCTTACCTGAATATTCTGCTGTTGCTTTATATGCTTCTGCTAACTTCCTACTTGTCTCTGCAGAGGCCATGATTGATTTGCTGGCTCATGTTTTTATGCTTTGACACCCCAATGGCAAACTGTATCCCCTGCTTCTACAAAGTGGAGGTGTATTAAGGGCTACAATATAAATGACCTGTTTCAATTTGATAAGTTACTCTTTCCCTTCCGCTGTTGGTGAAGTATTCCTTCTTGAACATATTAGTATTTGTTTTCAGCAGGAAGTTATCCATGACAGTAAATTATTTGCCACGTATTCTTCTTGGCTATTTTGAACAACCAGCAGCCAGTCCGATTCTTTTAAAATTTAAATTTTATGCTTTTGTAATATTATTTGCTACTTGAATGGAAACGGAAGTAGGAAATAAAATATAAAATCATTTCAGTCATGCTTTGGATGGTCTATTCTTCTGCAAGCAATCATTGCAGCCTACTAAAGAACTGCAAAAATCTGGATGACTTCTACTCCCAGACAGTACAACTTTTCTTTTTCATCCTTGATATTCTTTTCCTTATTTTCTGAAATTATTATACATTATTTAGATGGCTTCGGCTTATGAGGTTATGCATATTAAGGCCATTTTCTGATATCAGCAGTAGTTCTTTTTTTTTTTTTTTTTTTTGACCTATTTCAGTCAGTGAGAGCGCCACCAACTCCAGCACTCGCAATACAGTAGTATCACCCTACAGATGTGCCCAGGTATGTCATCTCAGAACCAAGTTTGCCTGCTCTTAAGATTTATTTTCTTCCTGACAATCGTGTTAATTATATGTTTTAAGTAACTTTACATGGCGATTGACTATTCTAAGGATCGACTAGTCATCATTTCACCAAACAAAAGATGATGCGGTGCTTTTTTTGTTTGGTTAAATTTGACAAAGTCGTTGTAATATAGTTGGATGTGGTCCAGCTCCATTAATCATGCTCTCAGTATCTAGTCTCCAAAAGGCAGGGGAGGCCTGGTCATGGATGAGGCATCTATAGACAGTCCACAGGTGGAACTACCTGCCTGCTTCAGCTTGAATCTTACTCAGATATCCAAGTACTTTAAAGACCACTAGAAGGCTGATAATGATGCTTCGAGCTAGTTGGTTTATCTGTGGACATGGCCACCTAGTAGCTTAGTGCAGGGTGAAGTTTTTATCTTGTGGCATTACTAACATGTTGCAGAGTTGTGGACAACAGGAACAATGGTGAAATGATCTTTATTGCCTACAGCATGGAGGACTATATTGGTGCCAATCCAGACACAACTAGATTGGTGTCAACCAAAGCATGAGCCTCTTAAGAGTCCTCAAAAAGAGTCAGGGTTATATGAGATCACTGCGATGCTCTTGCAGAGAGCAGTAGAGACATCTGATGCAGAACGGAAGGTTTCACGGATGCACTTCCTGTGTAAGGGATATTTTATATAATATTTTATAAGAACATCAAAGAGAAGGGGGAAAATTCTCAAAACTCAGTCAATCCCTATGAAACTGTTTAGTGCATAATAATTGCTAGAAGTGAAGACCATCTGCCTTGGGTGCAGCTTTGGTTTTGTTCAACATGATTGGTAGATTTGGATCAAGGTTTGTAAATTTGGATCGAGCTCGAGCTCAAAAATTTCAACTCAATCTTTAAGAAGGGTTAGGCCAGAGCTGAATTTAAATCCAATAGGACCCTGACCCCAACTTGACCCGAATTAGACATGCTTAATCAAATCCAACTTAGTATAGTAATAAATAAATAATATATTTATGAATCCAATTTATATTTATGATTTATGTAAGTTATTTGTGTGTTATGTAAATCTATAAAAAAGGACATCTGAGTGTAAGAAGAATGTACCAACAAACATATAGAGATGAGGAAGATGGAGGGAATGTGCAGTATTTCTGACAATAAATGTTTGGATTTTTTGCATGAATAAATATCGGATTTTGCATGAATACCCCTTTAAAATAGATATTTACATGTATATCCTCGTAAAATATTTCTTTTGCTATTCTATTTTTTATCAAAATTGATATTTGCATGTATACCCTCATAAAACCTACCCCCTTACAACAAATTTTAGAATGTAGAATTATCTTTAGACATTAACATATACGCAAGAAGCAATTTTCACCCGTATTGGATTGATTTGAAAGGATCGAATGATCAAAGAGTCAAAATGGTCCATTAAAGAAGCCTAATGCTATCAATTGTTACACAAACGTGAGTGTAAGCCATCAACATTTCTTTGTATTGCGCCAATATACTGAAAGAAACCCCCAAAAAATCCATCTACTCCATTTCTTCTTTTATTTTGAAGCAGAAAGCTTGGTTTCTGACACATTGCGATAAGCCTTTACCCATTCCATTCCCATAACCTCAGGTTTTCAATCGAGTCCCTCGTCTTGCATACTTACCTGTTGCCCGATCAGAACATCCAACGAAAGGTTTGAATCTAATGTTTAAGGACGATAAGGTTTTATATTGGAAAGATAGCAGTTTGGTTTTCCATTTGGTTGTCTTATGGTGCGTTTGGGTGTTTGCTTCTACGATATGATAAGAAGCCAAAAAAAAAAAAAGGCTTTCTGCCTTCTTCTAGATGCATTTTTATGATTTTTTTCTACTTGTTGAAGCACTTTTGCAAGACTACCAAACACTTTTCTCAAGGAAAGTCTTTTTTTTTTTTTAAAGGAGTCATAAAAATACTTCTTTTATGTAACGCTAAACATTCCCTTGTAGCTTCAGTTGGGTAGTTAAGGTGGAAAGGACATATGGGAAAAGGGTTTAGGTGAAGGTTGTTGAGAAATATGATAATGATAGCAACAGATTGATAGATGCTGAACCATTAGGCTACTTAATGACATTACACATTGGTGGATTCAGCCCTGAACCATTAGGCTACTTGATGACATTACACATTGGTGGATTCAGCCTTGAACATATGGTATACAGTACACAAACACAGTATAGGATATACGATATACAATTATGGTATAGGGTATACGGTATACAATAGACAGTGTAGGGTAGACGGTACATAGCACACGGTATGCGGTATACAGTACGCGGTATACGGTATATGGTACATGGTATACAATATACGATATAGAGTAGATGATATCGGATATACGGTATACGATATAGGATATACGGAATAGGGTTTACTTATATGCTATAGGGGTTTACTTATACGCTATAGGGTTTGCAGTATAGGATATACGATGTAGGGTTTACGGTATACAGTATACAGCATAGGGTATACGGTACAAGGTACATGGTATGGGGTATACGGTATAAGGTATTGAGTATACGGCATAAGGTACACGGTATAGGATATATGGTATACAATATAGGGTATACAGTACAAAGTAGACGATATAGGATATATGGTATATGGTATAGAGTATACAGTATATAGTTCTCACTTGCATTCATGGAACTTGGCATAGTAGTGCTTTTGAACATATATAAGTTGGAGTCTGTACTATAGTTGCATATTTGGTTGGTTGGCATGGGCTGGAGGTGGTATTAAGCTTGGCTATCGCTAGATGGCTTGGCCATAGCTGAGTCAATACTCCTTTTATGTAACACTAAACATTCTCCTATGGCTTCAGTTGGGTAGTTGAGGTGGAAAGGATCTATGAGAAAAGGGTTTAGGTGCAGGTTGTTGAGAAATATGATAATGATAGCAGCAGATTGATGGATGCTGAACCATTAGGCTACTTGATGACATTACACATTGGTGGATTCAGTCCTGAACATAGGATAGTGGTGGGCCGAAAGCCCAATTGATTCCAACATCATGGCCTGTTGTACATCTGGAGGACGCTCCATCATTTTCAGGCTTTCGAAGTGGACTATATTAATCGAGAGATAAATGGTGCAGCAGTTTGAGTTGTATCTTATACAATTACCATTGGCATGGCTTCATTTGAGAGAACTTTTTAACTGTACCTTCTTAATTTTGAGACATTGATGCTTCTAATTATATTAAGGGTCTGAGGTAACCGCCCTATCAAACGCAAAAAAAAAAAAAAAAAAGAAAAAAAAAAGAAAAAAAGAAAAAAGAAAAAAAGAAAAAAAAAAGAGTGAAGACTAACCATGAGGAACAATTTTCCTACTTCCTACCCCAAGTGGATCCCAGTTATGGGAGATCATTTATTCTACGTTGCTGTCATAAGATTTGGTTTAAGAGAGCAAAAAGAAATTCGAAGTGGTAAAAGTTTCAGATATAAGATTTGGTTTGACCAAAAAAAGTAAAAGATTATGGGCACAGATTCTGCCGTATTTTGATTTTCTTAAAGTGAAATGCTTTATGGAAGATCGCTTATTCTACGTTGCGGTCGCCCGCAACTAGAACGAAAGAGGGCAATAAGGAATAAAGATCCATTCGAAGCGGTCAAAGTTGGATAACATTTGGTTGGACCAAAACGTAAAGGAAAAAGAAAATGGACACAAATTTCATGGTGTTTTGAAATTTTTTAAGTGAAATGCTTTAGTGGTATCTTTTATTAGTTTATTAAAGCACGTATCTCTCTCCCTTCACGCCATTCCATTTTAGTCTATAAAAACGGTCGTAACTACCGTTAAAGCTTCGGCATGCCCAATTCTACCTTAGAGCCAGGACAAAATTATTGCTGCAGGCGGGTGGTCCATTGTGCGGGCCAACTATTGAGATCAGTGCATGATGAATAAAATAATACTACTCGCATGCATTATTATGGTCGTATATGCAGTGTACATAATTATTTTTGAGTTAATTTTTAATACTATCTCAAGAAATATGAATAAGAATGTTATACTGGGACAATTGATATGACAATCAATTAATTTTTAGTATAACACAATACAATGATCGGTATATAACAATCAATTATGAGAATATAAAAAAATAATTTTTAGTTTTTAGATATTTTAAATAGTGTAACCATAGTTAATAGTGTGAATATTCAAAATCGACGTTATTAATTTTGAATTTTGGAGATGAGTCTCTTTTCAAAAAGAGCATAATCCATTATTTTGGATAGAGGTACGCGGGGCGGTGCGGATTTTGTAATTCGAACCCGTCTACTAGGATCGTAGTTGCAGGGGCAGTCAACTCTTCGACATTTCGGATCTGGGTGTGAAGTTGAGGGCTGCTTAGACGGGCCTGCGTCACGACCGGTGTGTTTTACGAGCCAGTTCTATTGTCCTAGAGGAAAACTCGGCCACGGTCATTAGTTCGATCCAGGAAGGCCCGAGGTGTAATGGTTGTGCCCACCCATTGCTCCAAGATATCTAGGCAATGGTGAGGGACGGAGGGACTTTACAGGTCAAGCATGTTTTCTGTGAAACTAATGGAGCTGCGGACTGGGTGGCTAGTGATGTAGCTAGCCACTCCGGTAGTACCTTATGGGCTGGTGATATGGAGTTGCTCCAGACACTCCGAGATATTTTATTTTTTGATTTTATTGGATGTATCCGTACTCGTTATGTATGATCCACCTGCCTTAGCTAAAAAAAAAACATAATCCATATCTAATATTAAGATAGTATTTCAAATTTAATATTATGATATAAAATACCAATATGTAATATATTATAAGTATATTATGATTGTTAGTCGTTATATAATCTAATTTACTATAATGCCATAATATTATAATATATAATAGAATATATAGTATTATTTTTAATACTGATATTATATTTATAACTGGAAATTGTTGGCTGTCAAAGTTGACTTGCTAGAGGAGACCATCGAGGGCTGGGAGGGACAATCCCTCGGGAAGAGATAAAAGGGCAGCAAAAGGTAGAAGCCGAACAAAATCATATAAGGCGATATTGTTTTTCGAGCACGTCAAACTTCTGTAGGTGGAGCATTAGATTCTTGTGCTTGAGCGAGATAATCTCAATATTTGCATCCCCGTTTCCTTAGTCATTGTTGGGTACGAAAGTGAACCACCAAAAAAGTATGACGGCATGAAGCTCCTAATATCTCAGCCAAAGTGATTCGAAGCGGAAAACAAGTCTCAGTCAAAGGGGCATATGGCTCGAATATGAAAAAATTGATGTTGATGCATTTCTTTTCTTTTTTTTTTTTTTTGAGGTATCACATACCTATAGGAAAATTGATAGAGTAGCAGATTAGATGATTATTTATATAGCCAACCATTCTAGAACCACATTATGGGACTCTACTATAAATCTTTTTGCTCAATTTTTTAAATATTTTATTTTTTGATTCTTACGAGCTAATGTATCTATACTCGAATGGCTTAATTTATGCAATTTATCTATATAAAAAAAGAAAAGCGTAGAGTATTTCAATAATGCAATCGATCAAGCTTTGCCATGTGTTGTGCTTGCAAATCAAGGCCGGCCTTGGATAGAGGGTGGTCTCTATCAAGTCCAGGTCTTAGCAATCTCCCAACGGCCTGCCGAACCGTCCAGTTCAGGATTTGAGAGACAAGAGAGAGTCTTGGCCTGAGGTTCCTAATCCATCCTGTTATTGCAGCGGGGTGAAGCTGATGTAGAAGAGTGCATGCTACCACAACCACGAGTGGCCCAATATATTTAAGGGCCTAAGATCGTTTTGTCTTTGAGGCATTTCTTGCAGTAAGCCGGCTTAAGGCGAACTCACAAGAAAGCCTTCTTTTTTCTTTCCATTTTATCTTTGAGGCCTTTTCTATGGTAGACTTTTTTCGGCCCGGAGCTTTAGGCGACCGTCTAAGTCGTCTAAAGGTTCGGCCGGCCCTGACCACAGCCTGGGCAGCAGCATCAACGACTGTCTTGCCATGTGGTTGTCTATGTGGGTATCTTACCATCAACAATAACATTTCCATCTTGCCTCCATCTCTTTGGCGGTTATAATTGGATGTTCCACCGTTTCAACCCTTTTCAACTTTGCTTTTTGTACACATGCTGGCACGCCAGTTTTGCCTTACATTTTTCTTTTCCTTATTTTGTTGAGTAGAAGCAAGATAAGAATGGCTGCCAAAAGCAAGATAAGCGAGAGTGCATTTACTATCTAACGTACATGGGAATGATCGAGCATTGTTGTTATAGGAGTGGACATCTGAGCATTGTTGCCAATTCTGTGAATTTAAGTTATGTGTCACAGAAACCTTCATCATAGCTAGACTTCATGGGGATGTGCACCTCAATCAAAGGGGATGAGACCAAGCATTTCGTCTCCCTTCTAAATACAGTAAATGATCCTTTTCCAGGGTTTATTTCAGTGGTCATACTCTGCTTAGCAATAAGGGTTTTACGTTCAAATATTGAACAGGGCATCTCCGAGTATAGAAACTTCGATAAATATAGTGCAGGTAGGTCCCCCTCTCATTCTCTTTTCTTATGAAAATACACGAATAAAAGAAAAGACTTTCCGATGGATTAAGAAACAAAGAAAAATATGCACTAGTTCAAGGTATCTTAAGGTTGACCTGAAACATATGCATGCTTATTTCTCTTGAATAAATCATATCATCCCTTATGCTTTAATAAGTATCAGAAGAGGTTCCCTATCTAATTATATTTGTGGTCTTGGGTTACAAATTAGAGGTTCTTTATTTAGGTTGTCGATGGTAAAAAAAAAATAGCATTGTTTGGTTTCATTTTTATTTCTTATTTTTATTTTTAGATATAGAATCACAAATTTGAGGCAAAAATATGTTTTGCGCTATTATATTTTTTTTATTTTTAAAATTATTTTTATTATTTCTAAGAGTGAAAGTTAAAAAAGTCTTACTTTTACTTGTTTCAAAATTAAGAAATACGTGTCTTTTACTATCACTATTGACATCACCTCCATTGTCGTCATTGCTGCCACTGCCACCATCTTCATCTCTACTATTATCATCATGACCATTATTATCACTGTAATCTCCACCGTCATAGCTGCCGCCAACACCACATCATTGGTGGCCCTATCATTACTAGCACCATCCATTCTATCTCTACCTCATTACTTAGCTACCATCGTCATCTCTATATTTTGGAAACTAATTGGTTATACCAAATATAATCATGTATATCAAAATTTTAAAATAAAGCAGAAGCAAAATTTTTATTTTTCTACTTCTAAGGACCCATTTAGCATCACTTCAATTTCTTTTTTTATTTTTTTTTTTAAATAAAACCATAGAAGCAGAGATAAAAAAATCATGTTTGGTGTAATTATTATTTTTTATTTTGCAAAGTTATTTTCATTATTTCTAAAAAAATAAAAGTAATTATTAATTTCATATTTTTTTTATTTTTATAAAATAACAACCTAGAAACCAAGACAAGTAACATGTTTTGCTATTATTATTCTAATTATTATTTTATGAAATTATTTTTATTATTTTTGAAAAAAATGATAGTGAGAAATTTTTACTTCCAATATTTTTAAAAATAAAAAAAACTCATATTATGCTACCATCTTTACTATTGCCATCACGATTGCCTCCAACATCATTGACCCTACCACCTCCGCCATCGTTGCCTCCTTTACCTCAGGCATTATTACGATCTTCGCTATACCAGCGCCATCTCCTCCCATTAACACTACCTTGTTTCTACCAATGCCACCACTATCGCTGTCACCTTTACCACATTGTTGCCACTCTCTACCACCATAACACTATTGATACTATCATGCCTTCCAACATCATCATTGACCACCACTACTCTACCTATCTTCACTATGTCATCATTATCCCTGGCGTCAATATCACCACTACCGTGCCACCTCCACAATTGCCGCAACTACCATGATATTTATATTTTTTAAAAATAATTAAATATATCAAATGTATTTATATTTTAAAATTAAAAATAAATTTGCTTTAATTTTTATTCCTGAAGATAGAAAAAAGGGCATCCACGTTATCCACTAGCCGCATTGGCATCTGTTTGCTTTGCCATATCCCTTTCTTCGGAAAAAGCCAAGGCCTTGTTTGGGAGAGCTTTTGGAGGGCCAAAAAGCACTTTCTGGCCCTCCAAAAGTACTTTTAGATAAAAAATGATGTTTGGTAAAATTTTGGAAAAGCTGTTTCATCTTTTGCGGGAAGCTGAAAACAGCTTTTGGGGGAAAGCTCCATTTTGGAGCTTTCCAAAAACGATGTTTTCAGCTTTATCGGAAAGCTGTATTTTTGACCAAAATATCCCCATTTAAAAGTTCCTTTTTCCCTCTCAAAAATCTCAATCCCACCGCCTCTTCCTCTCTCTCCATCCCCTCTCTCTCTCTCCCTCTCTTCTCCTTCTTCTCCTCAATGCCGTCGGCCCTCTTTTTTTTTGTTTTGGGAGACAGCCCATGGCTGCCCACGGTGGCAGCCACCACGCCGGCCACCCATGGCCGCGCTCCCCAGCCGCCGCTGCGGCCTATTGCCCCGGCCGTTGCGACCCCCCATAACAAAAAAAAGAGGAAGGGGAGGAAGGGGCAGCCATGGCCATCGCCTCTCCCGCGG
>JAOXJJ010032550.1:6198-21952 GCA_025769935.1 Phoenix roebelenii | reverse complement strand
TGAAATGATGAATAATGCCAAATAACACTTTATTAATTTATCAATTTATTTACAAAATTCAATCATCAACACGCTGATGATTGACATTTAGGATACAATTCTCAACAGTACCATCACTCTTTATCTACGGGGTTGCCCTTTAATATAAAGCAACTCCTAAAAACGTTCACTAAGGAGGACAGACTATATGCAAGGCAAAGGGCGAGGAAGTCAATTATCATTCTCCACGAGCTCGGGGTGAGTTGTGCAGGCACAAGACAGTAAGCCGTCATAAGATCTCCCACGAACCCGTACAGAGGGAATCTCAGCCCTGCTCGGAGCGTCTCTATGTACACTCTGATCTAACCTTCAGGAGGGTTGGTAACTTGCCCTCTGAGGTCTAGGAGCTCAAGAACAAACTCCAAAGAAAGAAAGAATTGGGTATGAATCATGCCCAAGTCCTCATCACTCAAGAGCGAGCCGGTCCCATACGGACCCAGGCCCGCCTCGAGCTCAGTCTCGCCCACACCTGAAGAAGTCTGGGCTTGGGACGAACCTGCACCGAACATCAGGGCCCTCGTAGGCGAACTCATTGCCTTGGTCACAGAATTACAAAAAGGAGAAGACAAGAGACACTCCGAGCGACCGAGAGAAGGATAAAACGCCTACCCAAAGAGCTCGCCGAAGAAGATGATCGGAGAGAAGAAGGATGATCGCCAAAGATTGAGAATAGCGCTCAATGCAAAGGCCGACGAGGAGCTCCCAGAATGCCTAAGGAAAGGCTTGAACACCACAGTAATGGCGGCCAGGAAGAAAAGAAGTAGAGGCGGAAAGGATCAAATAACGATCCTAGGGTCCTCTCCAGGTCTTATATAGTCCACTACAACGGCTCTGATCGGATGACCTAAGCAATCAAATAAGCTGAATTCCGCCACATGGCGGACCCCAAAACAGCCTCAACAAATCTTTCTGGATTGCGGCACTAAATGTCGATCATTATGGAGGGTGCTCCAGAGATTGAAACTTTAATAGCTGGCCTCTCGCATTCCACTGGGCGAGACGCTTTGAAGAATGGAGCATTAATAGCCAGCCTCTCGCGTTCTATCAGGCGGAGCACTTCAGGAGATGAGGCATTAATAGTCGGCCCCTTTTTTACTCCACCTAGCAACCCCTTTGGAAAAAGATGCACACATGGATCACAAAGAAATCCCTACAATGGATTCTGCTCAAGGGGACGTGGTAGCTCAAGTCACCTAAGCCCGGCTCCAAAAACCTGACTCAAAGTCCTCAGCTATAAAATGCATGAAGTGTCCTCTGCTCGGCATGCGCGTCTTCACAAGTGCTAGGCCACACCGCAAGACAACTGACGATCCGATTACTTTCTTCGCTCGAGCTGAAGAGCGACTCAACCTCAAAAATCGGGGGGCAAAATGGATTGTCCAGCCCACATCAAAAGGGTCACCCAATTTCAGCCCAACAGACACCAACGCCGACCGAACGTGTCCTCGGTCCGGCCTAGAACTATTCCGACCTCGAACTCCGCCGAAGGCTCCTTTGACCTCGGATATTCATCGACGCGCCCTGGCCAAGCCTGGGGCACCCTCCCTATTCGCCGACGTGCCCCAACCAAGTTCAGAGCACCTCCTGTATTCGTCGACTCATCTGACCAAGCTCAGGCGCCCTCTCCAGTAATGCACCCGGACCCCCAAGCTCGGAGTGCTCCACCAAGCACACCTCGGAACCCGCGATGCTAGGCTGGCCTCAGCACCCGTCTAACCGACCTCGCCGAATGCCTGATGCAACCTCTCGACGAGCTCGGCCTCGCTAACAACCGCACCCAGATGGGTGCCTTCGTCCTCCTATGAGGCCATGCATTGCGATGCCACCACACCATGCTTCGCTTACTGGCCCACGACAACCAAGGGCAACACCTTATCGTTTCCAAGAACGGACTCCACTGCGCATCGCGGGCAAGCTCAAGCTGCGCGCCACTCCCACTCATGATGAGAGCGGGCCATACCCTGCTACGGTTGTCAATATCTCACCATTCCCCAGGACGGACTCTACCGCGCGCCATAAGCAAGCTCAGGCTGCGCGCCACTCTCTCTCATGATGGGAACGGGCCATACCTCCTCCACCTAAGCGCTCCTATCAGGATTATAAAGGACCCCAACAGGTAACGCCTAGGGGACTATTTTTTTTGGTACAATGGCGGCTCACATCCTACGGGTGTGGATACGACCAACAAAATCTGAAAATAACAAAGCAACAAGAGACTCCGGCACTGTGTCAGACTCCCTCTAAACAAAGCCTCTAGAATGGTGAGCCGCATAGGAAGCGACCCAATCAGCTGCATAATTCGCTTCCCTGTAGACATGTATAGCCTGATGGGTGTCACACGCCTGCAAGAGTCTGCGAATGTCCAAAAGCAACGGCCTTCCCTCACCTGCACGACCCCGACCCTGATCCAGTCAATCACAGTGGCCGAGTCGCCCTCAAGGATAATCTGGTCTACACTCTAACTTGAGCGTCGGAGGGCCCTCACCGGAGACACGGATGAAGCTTTGTGCAGGTACACTGTCGGTTGCAGGAGGTGGCTCTTTCCGTCTTCTTTCGCACTCCAGCAGCTCCCCCGACTCCTCCGCCGTGGTCATCCTTGGGCCAGATTTGAACCACCACAATTACCATTATTACCATCGTTGTAATCTCCATCATCATAGTTGCTGCCAACACCACATCATTGGTGTCTCCACCATTACTGGCACCATCTCCTCCATCTCTCCCTCATTACCACTGCTTCAACTATCATCATCATCTCTATATTTTGGAAACTAATTGGTTTTACCAAAAATATTTATATTTATCACAATTTAAAAATAAAGTAAAAAACAAAATTTTTATTTTTCTACTTGTAAGAATAAAATTAAAAATAACGTCATAAATAATGGAGTTTATTCTCTCAATTTTAGTTAGTTTACAAATGTTAAAATACTTATTTTTTTTCCTTCAAACACTACTTTAAAAGAGCTGTAACTCTTGGAAAAAAAATATTGGTTCCAATTTTTGGATGCAATGTTTTTCACATTCACCGAATAGAGTTTATTTTAGTATTTTGGATTACTCAATCAACAAGAAGCTACAACTGTGATGCCAAAACATTTTCACGGTCACAAGGTAAATATTAAGCTAAAAGATGTACATAGTGAAACCTCAACTTATCTTGCTTATGACAGCCACATATCGGAATTATTCATTTAAAAATTCAATGAGATCAAGCCCTCAAAAGGATTTATAATTATACTAATTCGCATGCCCTCATTTGGATGGTTATATTGGTATGAAGCGGTACCAGGAGAACCATATCTTCTTGATCGACTCGGTTTGGGTTTCTCATCTTGACGTGATCGCAGGGATCCTGACGCATATGACGAATGTTCTTGAAAATACACTTCGGTGATGCTTGATTATGCAAAGCTTGCATCTTTTGAAAATTTTTGTATAATATTTCATAGGTTTCATCAGGTTAAAGTTGACTAAGTACCAGAAAAAAAACTTTATGATTTCATTCAATTTTATTTTTTTTAAAAGTTGAATATCAAAAATTGTTAGGTTAAATAAATTCAAATGAAACTGGAGGGGAAAAAAAAGAAACAAAGTAGGAGTGAAAAAAAATTGCCAAAATTTATTCAAATTTATTAGAAAATAAAAACCATTTTGATAGAAGCGCTCTTAAGTCAGTGAGCTATGGAAGGGCGAAATACGATAGCCCTCCTCCCAAACCCTCATGAAAGGAAGCTGAATGTCCCAAAACGCATCCTCAGCTACATATTATTCCCCTGGATCGGTCCACGTGCATCGCACGTGCCCAATCCATGGCCTCCTCCCGAGATAAATACCCCTCTAAAACCCTCGCGTCGCTCTCAAACAAGATTAGGTTTTCGCCATCTCTCCTGCGCCGCTCCGATGGCGATCGCCGCCGTGGCCCGATCCCTCGCCTCCTTCTCATCCTCCTCCAGCTCCCACATCACCCTCGTTCTTACGAAGCGCTTCTTCCTCTCCTCCTCCCACCCAGTCGTCTTCCGCCCCTCCCCCTTCGCGGGCCTCGGCCGGCTCCGCCCCTCGCCCTCCGCCCTCTCCCGGCCGGCCGTCCGGCTCGCGGCGCCGGGGGTTTTCCGGGTGAACTCGATCCGGTGCATGGCCCGGCGGCCCGGCGACTCGGCGTACTCGCCGCTGAACTCCGGATCGGGCGGCGGGTTCAGCGACCGGCCGCCTACGGAGATGGCGCCGCTGTTTCCCGGGTGCGACTACGAGCACTGGCTCATCGTCATGGACAAGCCCGGCGGCGAAGGGGCCACCAAGCAGCAGATGATCGGCTGCTACATCCAAACCCTAGCCAAGGTCGTCGGAAGGTAACACGTTTTTTTGGTCTTTTTTTCTTTCTTGCTTTTTTTTTTGCGTGCAATTTTTTTCTTTTCTGCAAAAGTTGAAAAAGATGGATCCTTTTTGCTCCCACTCTTGATACATTAGATGAAGTTCTTTGTTTTTCATTTCATTTTTAGTAACTTCTTGGTTAAATTTGGATATCGAAAGTGAAGGCTACCTACTCTAATATACT
This sequence comes from Phoenix roebelenii, assembly GCA_025769935.1. NCBI lineage: Eukaryota > Viridiplantae > Streptophyta > Magnoliopsida > Arecales > Arecaceae > Phoenix > Phoenix roebelenii. Next base: position 17,358 of record JAOXJJ010032550.1, on the reverse strand, counting down.
GCAAAATTTCTGTTGCCATGGTCACTGTTTTACGTTCATTCTGTGGCTCTTTTTCATTGCCCTATTTAAGCCCATTTTTATATTAGAGAGTTATTTATCATCTAATTGGGGGTCTACTTGCCGTTTATTTTTCTGCAAAATCAGCGAGGAGGAAGCTAAGAAGAGGATATACAATGTGTCTTGCGAGCGCTACTTTGGATTCGGGTGTGAAATTGACGAGGAAACATCAAACAAGCTTGAAGGTTTGCATCATTTTTCTGTTATAGTTAATGATATCTGACATTTGTTCAATAAATCACAAGTTGTGACTTTTTTATCTTTTTGGGCTAGAAGTTACGTGGTTATGTTTTTTTTTTCGGGGATGGGGGTGAGTTTGGATAGAGTAGACATCTTTCTACTTTTATTTTTTCATTGCACCATCCGATTAAAAGTGTTTCTAATTTAATTGCAGGTCTTCCTGGTGTTCTGTTTGTGCTTCCTGATTCTTATGTTGATCCTGAGAACAAGGACTATGGGGGTAAGATGTCTTTTTTGCTGAAGAACTTTGTTGTCTGCCAAATTGTTAGGTTTTTTAGGCTCTAATTTATTATATTCGAGCTCTCAGTTTCTCTATTTCTCTTTCATTTTCAGACTGATATCTTGTTTGTTCTGTTTTACATTAAAATAGTGTGGCGTACCTTTGTATAACTTACCTGGTATAATTTGTTATTGTCTAGTCCATCTTGGCAGAGCAGAGGAGCCTTACGAGGCAATGTCTAGCTTTGAATGCTAATGGACTTATATCAACTGTCTCTTTAACGGTTCTGCACTCAGTTAAATGAAGTTGCAGATCAGTGAAGATGAAACATGAATACTATTCTCAGTTTCCATTCATTATATATTTTATGTAAATCACTAGATGCATGCAGATTTTATAAGCCAGTTTTTCCGATCAGATTAGGTAGCCTTTTCTGACATAGAACCTATCCTAAATTTCTTTTCCTTTTTGTTGTATTATGAAAGGTAGTGTGAATATTGTGTTCCACTAGAAAATTATATTTTTGGTAACTGCAGACGACAGTGTGTACATCTCTATTCCATCTTGGCAAAGCAAAGGAGCCTTACAAGGCAATGTCTGGCTCTGAATGCTAATGAACTTACATCAACTGTCTCTTCAACAGCTCTGCACTCAGGTTAAATGAAGTTGCAGATCAGTGAAGATGAAACATGAATACCACTTTCAGTTTGCATTGATATATTTTTATATTTTATTCTGTCATTTGGATGCCTGAGTTATGTAAATTACTACATTATTGTTAATTTTAGAACCCATTATTTTGAATATTGTTGGCAGACTTTCTGATGTAGAAACTGTTCTAGATTTCTTGTTTGTTCTTATTGTATTTTGAAAGGAAGTATTATGTATATATTTCTTATTCCACCAGAAAAAAAGCTGTAGATGACTGAAGTAGTTTGCATGTCTAGTCCATCTTGGCAAAGCAGAAGAACCTAATGAGGCAATGTCTAGCTTTGAATGCTAATGGACTTATACCAACCATCTCTTTAACGGTTCTGCATTCAGATTAAATGAAGTTGCAGATCAGTGAAGATGAGACATGAATGCAATTTGTAATTTGTATGAGTTGAGCTCTTGAGCTATGTGAATTAATGAAATGCTAATTCCATATATCCATCAAACAGCATCCTGGACAAGCATTGGAATATTTGCATTCTACAACTTGTGCTTGATTTTTTTTTGTGTGTGTATATAAAGGGTGCTGGTGTATATTCCACAGGAATAGTTTTTTGGTATTTGCAGACTACAGTTTATATGTGTTTAGTCCATATTGGCAAAGTGGAAGAAATGTATTAGACAATGTACAGCTCTGAGTGTTTCAGTCAATGCTGTTGAGATTAGTAAATATAAGATATAAATGTTGCTGTCAGTTCTCTTGTTGTTTTATTTGTTGTATGTGTTCCTTAGGGATGTGAATCAGCAACATGATTATTGCAGAATAAATGCGGTCTTTGGAAAGCACTGGAACTTTTCATGATTGAGTAATGGTTGCTGTGGATTAGATGGGGTAAATGGAAAACAATAGATGACACCTGGGGGTTGAAACAGGCATGGTGGAAAGGACTGGAGGATGCAAGTTGTAGATGCAGAAACAGCAGCAAGTAAGTTGGAGGAAAGGAATAAAAAGTGAAGGCTAATATCTAGATTTAAGATGAAGTCATGGATTTGACCACCAGAGTAAAATTCATTTGAAGGTTTAAATTCAACATAAGAGAGAGGGGGGAAATTAAATGACCTTGTGTTAAAGGTTCCATCTATCTGACTGCAAAGCATAGTTATTGGTTTGCTTGTCTGATTTGAAGAATATTTACTGTATTTCTTTTCTTGATTCACAACCAGGAATATTTTTATTGTCAAAATTTAATGCTTGATGAGCCAAAGATAACTTGCATAATTTATAAGCTTATTTTACTTCTTGATGTTTATTCATATATTAACTTGCAACAGTTGGTCATTTCTTTCATGTGATTATTTTGTTGATGTTTACCTTTGGTGTTGGTATTGTTTCTATTTCTCAGCTGCATGAATTAACAATGTGATCCACTTTCCCTTTATTAATGGTTTTAATGTTAATGTCACATCAAGAAATGACTCTTTTAGCAATCTCATGCCTATGAAATAAATGTTTGAGAATCTCTATATCCAAGTGCTTATATTATATAAATTCCTTGTTTTAATTTTTAATTTGTAAATGAGTAATTTGTTATTTGATATTTTGCTGTTTTTTGATGTAAGTTGATTTAATGCACAATAAAATGAAATTAATAAGGGAAGCCTTAGTTATAATTGCTTTTATGTGTGTTCTAAACCATGTTTTATCCGCAAGTCTGTTAAGTTTTCTTAGGGCTGAAAATGGATTGGATATGGAATGGATATTAGTATATCCATATCCATATTTGTTTTTGTTACTCAAGCTAAGAGTGTATTAATATCTCACTTATTTTTCTTAAAAATCATGAGTGCTATAAAAGACTAGCTAGGATTACAAATAAAATCATATATTCGGATATGGATCATATAGTTGACTATCTCTATTCATATCCATTTTTTTTTGTGGGATATGGAATTGGAACTAAATCGATTTAAATCAGTTTCTTAAAACTAAAATGGTAACTGAATCGATGGTTTACAAAAACCAAATAAAATTAAACCAAGAAATTTGGTTCGGTTTATCTGGTTGAGGAGATGCCATTTGTTTGGGTTGGATCATATTAGAACATAACTTGAACTGTATATTGTAATTTTTTCATAACACTATTGTAAATATGCCTGGGTAACACCTGTATGGATCGAATATTAAAACAAGAAAACTAGATGTGCGTGCTTACAGTTGCACAGGCTTCACTTTGTGTTCTCACCAAATATTTTTTTAAAAAAGATATAGGTTGGTTTTTTGGTTTGGTTTGATTTTTTAAAAATCCAAACCGAAAATGGACCCGATTTTTTCAGTTTGATAAATTTTCAAACTGAAAACAATCCGACTATGGAGAATAACCAACTTAAACCGAAATGAAGTGACCGATATGATTCAGGTTCGCGGTCTGGTCGGCTTTTTTCACACCCCTAGAATATAGTCGGATGGTTAAATTTGTTTCTATATTTGGATAGATTTGGATATGAGAAGAGATCCAAAAATAGATTATTCGGTGCACTTTCTCCCCTAAATATGCTTATATTTCTAAACATCCTTGGGCTATGAAGTAAAATGGCTTTTCAAACTAATGGATTTTTTATTATAGATTTTATATTGTAGTAATGCATGTCCATTAAACTTTGACAGTTATGGTCTTAACGAAGCTTTCATTGTTGCGTTGATAACATTTAGGAATATTAGCTTCGTAATATGCCAGCAGTATGACCGTTTATTGTCATTGCAAATGTTATCATTGCTTAGGTGCATTCAGTTTACTTTAGCTGAACTGATTGTCTTAAAGCATATTGCATGTTTTATCCTTCTTTATCTTCCAGCTATCCTATTGACTATTGATTCTACCATTTTAGCTTACTTCAGACATTATTTTTAGACGATCAGATTAATATTGAGTGTGCTGTATTTACATCGCTCTTGGTTCTGTAACTCTGGTGTGTGCAGCTGAGTTGTTTGTGAATGGAGAGATTGTCCAAAGATCTCCAGAAAGACAGAGGAGAGTTGAGCCTGTGCCTCAGAGAGCTCAAGATAGGCCCAGATACAATGACAGAACCCGGTATGTGAGGCGGAGGGAGAATCAGCGGTGAGAGGTCGAAGGCTGAAGGTCTGGCTGCATGTGATGCCAGGTCAAGAAGACTCGCCATTCAGTTCTGGATGTGATAAAAGCAGGTGAAATGCTTCAGAATATTTGTAGGACATGGATATGCAGCCTGACTTCTCTATGATCAATGTACACAGCTAGATAGCTGTGCTTTGTGCATCTGAATTGCCTGTGTGTCTATGGATAATTGTCTGCTGCTGTACCATTGGGCTCTCTGCCTTGTTCAATCTGTAATTAGCTGAAACTTTCCGATGACTACAGAGTTTTTAACTGTCACCGTGTCTCTTGCATTTATATCTGGCAAGTGATGATAGTGTCCAGTAGCTGTAACAGCAGCATCACTGATCAGATGGATTAAATTAGTAATGCTGATAAGTTGGAGATTTTGGCTACTGGGATGGTTTTACCAGTTTATCTGGCATCCTGCCTCTGTATAGAGGGTATAAAATGCTTGGTTATTGGTGTTCCTTTGGTGACATAAGCTTTAACGAACATTCTCTGTGCAGCTCTTTCTGGACCAGTGGAGATGAGACTTGTATGTTTCTGGGTCACATTCCTTAGTTGTTGATCATACTATTGCAGGGTTAATCACCAATTTTATTATTTAAGCTATAGTTTGCTGCTCTATTTTATAAAAAGGGGGGAAAGACTACGATAGTGTGCACTGTAGTAGCATAATAATATGTTCTCTTTCTTAAACATTAAGGCGATCCACATGAGAGTTTGTCCAGTTGCACCCGATTATCTAGTTAACCTTAGATTAAAATATTAGAACCTATAATGTTAATTGTTTTGCAAAACTAAGCTCATTTTTGTTGATTCCCTCATCAATTGGTCATGAATCTTGATATTCTCAAGATTCTGGAGAATGATTTGAGGTTTTCCCTAGGAAAAATATCATACATTTGTCTTTATGAGAATGATCCCAAGATTCTAGGGGCATGAAAAGTTTTTGACTCTTAATCTACTACTAAGTATATTGTCAAAAGAAACATATCAGATCCTCTACATGCGACTATAATTAGAATACGCTTGAATAATTCACATTTCATGGATCAAGCATATGCAAGAATGTTGGTGGCAACTTGCTTCAGTGATGGCGTTCCTTCCTGCTGATGCAAACACATTGTCTCCTACCAATTTTCTTCAATACCTCCAAGGGGCCAGGATATGACCTGCAACAAAATAAGTAGTTAGAAGGATTTATGTGGATTAGACTCTCAGGATCTAATCACATTGTTGGCGACGCACTTTGCCATGACTGCGAGAATAGCAGGCCAACATTCCAAGCTTCACTCTCATGAAAGAATAAGTAGAACTTGCTTTTACTTATTACACTCATGACTAACAGGAATTTTGTAGCTTTAAATATGCAAATTAGAACTGAAATGCAGTATCAACTCAGTCATAATATCAAAAAAGATTTCCTGATAGGCCTGGGCCTGAATCCTCTGATCTATTTATTTTTTTTTTGTTTGTGTGTGTCTCTTCTATGAATGATGCTGGAAGAAAAAGAGGTTCAGACCTGAATAATATTCCTCCATAGCGTCCTTTGAAGTTGTGAACATAGCATACTATCTCCAACTTGGGAAGGAAGGACTTGGTAAGTGCTTGCAGCTTGGGATAGAAGAATGGTGGATAATCCTGAGCCACTAAGGTCCAGCATAACATAATGATGAGCAGATGTCATCAAGGAAATAAGGTTCATGTACTTGTGTGACTCTACTAGTTCTTTATGCCTCATGGCCCCTTGCACCCAAGTTGGAAGATGAACCTCTTTAGGTGAGGAGATCAGAAGCCACTCGAAACAACTTCATTATTTAGTGTCTAAATTGAAAAAAGGATTGTTTGAGCTCATAAATTATGTAAAAATGGGACACCATAAGCAGGTTAAGTATGCTATCGACCATACTATTCACCGATCTTATCCTATCTAGCTCACCGTCGAATATGATTAGCTTTCTATCAGCATTTTTTTGGTACAATGGCTGCTCACATAGCTCTAGTGTGAGTATAGCCAGGAGAGTCTAGAGAAAGGAAGGATCTATTTTAGCCAAAAAAAAGAAGGATCTATCAGCATTTACTTTTGCTTCTTTGTAAAACTTTTCTACCACAACCATTTCTGCGAGACGAGGAATCCCTATGCCATTACCTCTCAGAAAATCATGAATTAAGTGGGAGGGATCTTAAGCACAACCTGCCTTCCAATTACCTAAATGCTAAAACTATCCCCTCTTCAGTAGAAGACAAATTATTCCAAATCAACTTTTGTTGTATTAAGCCTAAGGTTCAACATAACTAACATAAGACAACACTAAAAATAAAAAAAACTAATTGATGCCTGGGAGTTCCTGACGACTCTCACACTTCCTATCTTATTTCAACTCTATGTTAATAATACCAAGTTTGTTATGCAAAGCTTTATACAGGTCGACCACAAATCTTTTGGTAAAAAAATTTGCCAGCTGATCCTTTGTAGAAATTGAAAGAAAATCAATTATTTTTTCAACTGCAATTTTCTCTCTAATGAAGTAATGATGAACCATAATATGCTTTATCCTTGGAGAAAAAAATCTAATTCCTAACCAATTACATAGCACTCTCATTGTCACAATATAAGGAAACATTATAGTCAGTGTTCTGACCTAAATCACTAGATTCTTTTATCTCAAATTGTACAGTTTGTTGTTCAAAAATACTAGACATCTCATCAATATCATTATCAGTAACAATCAAGTTACCGATATAAAGGCAACCTATTACTGCAACTTTACTGGTGCACTTCAAAAATAAATTAGAATATGCAAAAGATAAAGAGCATTTACAAAATAATAAATATATTGTAACTCTTAACGGTCATGCTTGCTTGAGGCCATACAAAACTTTCTTAAGTTTTTGCGTAACATATAAATCTTCTTATCAAGATAACTATATATGAAGGCATTTTTTTCATCCATCTGCCATAAAGACCAATCTTTGCTAGATCTGAAGGACATAAGCACTTTGACTATAGTTAATTTTGTGATTGGGCCACAAGTCTCATCAAAATTAACTCCATACTATTATTAAAATCTGCTTGCTAGAATTTTAGCTTTGTAGCATTCAGTAGAACTATAACACTTTCTATTCACCTTATACACCAACTTACAAGAAATAGGAGAAATGCCATTAGGCAAAGAAATTAAATCCTATATCTCATTTTTCCTAAAAGCGAAAATCTTTCTTTCATGGCATCCTCCTAAACATCAATACCTATGGCCTTATCCTTTGAAGTAGGTTTGGTTGATCAACACTGTAGAAGCATAACAATAAACAATAGAAGAATAATCTCAAGACTTAATAATTTTTCTTTCTCTTGCTTCTTTGCAATGGTGAAGGATCTTTAGGAGTTCAGGTTTATCTTCAAGTAATCTCATATCTTCCTTTACCCTAACAATATATTTCCTTTTCTTAGAATTTAAGACATTGCTACCATTTTTTCATAAATTTTTGTGAATATTAGAAGAAACAAAGATAAAAAGAAGACTATGGCTGCTGAGTTGGAGAAGAAGCTAGAGAAAGACAAGAAGGCTGCCTTGTTTTGTTGGAGCAATATTCCCTAGAGATACACAGTCCTAATCAGCAAATGATATAACATCACCAATTAAAAAGTAAGACCTATCAAAAGACCACTACTCATCAAAATAGCATGTCTGCAAGTACAAACCTTAATTGTCTCAGGATTAATATACCTTGAATCTTTTATAGCCTCATTATAGTCAAGGATCAAAAAAATCTCCTTGACATAGCAATCCAGCAATTTAGCTAATGTATACATAGAATCATCTACATCCTCATTGCTTTAGTTGTGATGTTGAGATCAAATTTTAATGTTACTGGTTAAATATTTGCCATTGATGCCATGTCATCTTGTCCATGAGCTATGTTTTATAATGATTTTGTTTCTTTTTTCCACATTCGCAGGAAATATTTGGTCTTTTTTTTGTTACACCGGAAGACTCATACAAGTCTAGTATAAATATAACCAAAAAAGTCAAAATATAACAAGTTACGGAGCGCCTTAGGCAGCTCCGTCTCACTAGTCTATAGAAGCCCTCCGGTATGATTAGTCATCAAAGAAGCCACCTAGTATGCAACTACATTTGCCTCCCTCTGTATGTGTTTTGCTTGAAAGGTAATGTCACCACTAGCCATTCCCCTCTGGATCCAGCCAATCACTGTAGCAGAGTCACTTTCGAGAAGAATGACATTGGCCTATAGCATACGCCGAGCATGATACAAACCAACCCAAGCTGCCCCAGCTTTGCCCTAGGGATCGAGATTCGAAAATAGAGCTCCCTCCAGTAGCTACCACTCTAGAATCCGAGACTCTAATCATAAAACCCGCACCATCTCCTGCCATGATCCAAAACACTTCCATCAAAGTTGACCTTGAGGAAGCTCAGGGGTGGGGGCTCCTAGGTGATATACACCGTCCGAGATGCTACAATAAAGTTCTAGGTGCCTCGAGCTATCAATGGCCCACTCAATGAACCTAAATAGCTAATTTCCATAGCTTGCACACGGGCTTCCTCCATGACGAACCTTGGTATGGGACTACTCTTTCCAAAAATCTAGGTGTACCTGGCCATCTAAATATGGTAAGTGATATAAATTGCCCGGATGGCCACATACCAGGTCTAGGAGAGCTGGCCCACCTCCTAAGCACCTAGGTGAAAGAGCCAGCCTAGCACAAGGCATCCGGTAGGATATCGGCAAGCCTCCACACCACACAGCACGATTGCACTGAAACAAGACGTGATCCACAGTCTCCTCCACCTCGCACCTAAGGCAAATTGGTAGGATGCTCAACCCGCCTCTGCTCAAGACAGTGCTCGTCAGTAGATGACCCAAAGTCACCTTTCAAAGAAATAAAGCAACTCTTAGGTGAAGGCTAAACCTCTAAATCCAGGTACAATCCTACCTCTGACTTGGCTCACTCTAGAGAAGGTTGTAGATGTCCCTTACTCTAATCCAGGAGGTACTCCAAACCCTCACATTCGGGCTAGCGCACCTAAAAATAGCCAATGAGTGCAAGGTGCTTTCCAAAACGATGACCAATTCGGCTAGAGTCCCACCCTACCCCATTAGGCTGGAGGAGATTACTGACCTGTAAGCCACCTATAGCCTCGACATTAACTATGGTCAGCCAAAGCCTCATTGAGAGGGTATCCATCCAAGGGTCCTACATAACATCCATACTACGCCCATCTTCAATCAGCCATCTGGTGTTCGTCCGGACAGTGGAAACATACCTACAAATCTCTCTTCACATAAAGGAGCATCTTCGACCACTCTAAAAGCCCCATCGACAGTTCTCGGGCCATATTGGGCTATCATTAACTGACTCCACAGACACTGAGGCTCGAGGACCAGTCTCGCAATATGTCTGGCGACCAATGCTTCTTTTCTTATAAATAGAGAATCTCAACACCCAACCCCCCATCCTGAATAGGCTGGCAAATAGTACCCCAGGTTAGTAGGTGCACTCCATGTCTGCCACCATACAACCTCCATAAGAAGCTCCAAAACATCTGCTCAATTCTTCCCAACACAGCCTTCGGGACAACCGTGTTGGACATAAGGTAGACAAACATAAAGTTGAAGACTGACCTCACAAGAGTTAGCCTGCCTATTATAGATAATGATGCTGCTCTCCAACCTTCCAGCCACTCCTAAATGTGTTGCAACATACCCCGGCACTCCGTCATCCCCAGTCTCCTCCTAGTGATGGGGATGCCCAAGTAAACCCAAGGCCCTCCTACTCCCTCATGCCCAAGAGCTCCCTGATGGTCTTTTTTACCTGCAACTTAGTCTTCGGAGTGAAGCAAATGATTGACTTGAGGAGGTTCACCTTCTGACCTGAAGCCTTACAATAATCCTTCAGGATGCGTCTGAGAGCTAGGGCATCCCTCGTCCTTGCCCTAGCCAAGAGGAGGTAGGCATCTGGAAAGAGAAGGGAGATCGGTTTGGCCCTAAGGGCTGGCACATAGGTGTCCATAGCTTGATCCGAACATGCAGCTCACAAAGCTCAAGATAAGACATCAGCACAAATGATGAACAAATAAGGGGACAGGGGGCAACCTTGCCACAACCCGATCGTGGAGTGGAAGAAAGGTGAAGGCATCCCGTTGATCAAGATAGAGAAGGTCGACATCTACACATAGCCAAGAACCCAGCTGATCTAGGTCACGTGGAAGCCGAAGCTCTCAAGTACGTACCGAAGAAAGTCCCATCAAACTCTGTCATAAGCTCTCTCCATATCATGCTTCACTGCCATAAAGCTTCACCGCTCTAGGGCACCCTACAGGTCTCACATCATCTCCCGGGCAATCATGATATTGTCTATGATACTCTGGCTCACAACAAAAGCTCCTTGCTCGAGGATGATAAGTCTAGGTAGCAACGGCTTTATTCTGTTAATCACAATCTTTGTCACTATCTTATAAAGGATAGTGTAGAGACTGATCGGTCTAAAGTGGTTGGGCTCCATCGCATCCTAACACTTCAGGATGAGGGTAATGTAGGTCTCCTTCCAGGCATCCGATATCAAGGTTGTACTAAAGAACAGCTGGATAGCCTCCACTATCTTCCTCTGAATAATGCACTAGTATCTTCTAAAGAAGAATAGAGAAAAATTGTTCAGCCCTGGAGCCTCGTTGTCCGCCAAGGTCTAAAGCGCTCCCCGCATCTCACTCTCTAAGATCGGCCCGAAAAGACCCACATTCTCCATAGTCCGAACTCCAAACTCCAGTGGTGGAAAAGGGGGGCACCCCCCGGTCGCTGCCCTTCATCCACCTTGATCTGAAGAAGTTA
>JAOXJJ010032392.1:0-14893 GCA_025769935.1 Phoenix roebelenii | reverse complement strand
TAGGCTGGATTACTTACCTTAGTTTAGCATTGGGTTTAAATAGAACTCAAATGCACCACCTTTTTTAAAGAAAAAGGCATCTAAGTTATTAAATCATCATCCTATGTTTAGACAAGATACACAATTAGGTATGGCTTTTTTTTCTCCTCAAAACATAGTTATATCTATTTTGTTACGCGCTTAATTATGCACAAACCAAGGATTAAACATAAAATGATCATAGATATTAAGTATCATGCATCAAATTACCAATCTACAAAGACTACAGGAAATATAGTAGTCAATCCAAATGGCAGACCTCAATTTCCCTTTTTTTATATATGGATTTAAAATTGATTTGAAAATTCATTTTTATACCAAAATTATGAAACTGATTATTGAAGTCAATTCAAGATCTCACTCATATTTGATCCGAAAAGGATTTGAACTTAAACTTTATGTTTCGACTATCATGTTTGTTGACTAAATATTTACTTTTAAGTCTCCTCTTTTTATAGCCATTTATCTTTATTACCTGGCTACATACAAAACAAGTGGCAAGTGCATACAAAATAATGGCTTAGTCATGGGGGTATGCTGTACCAACAGCATGCCTGCTGTGACCTCTCTGTTGATGCTGAGGAAAACATTAATCATATGATCTGCGACCATTTATTTGCTAGATGTGCTTGGAAGCTAATGTGCAACATCTTTGGTTTGTCCTCTCCAATAAATAATATCGATGATCTAGGGCATTCGCCCGCCTCTTCACTGCTCGCCGACAATTTTATATAATAATTAAGATTTTTTTATAGAAATATCCTTCTAAATATCGAATTTTGCATGAATACTATATCAAAATTGATATTTGCATGTATACTTTCGTAAAACACTTCTTTTGCTATTTTACACTTTTTTTATCTTTATTTTTGCATATGTACCAATGCTATCTAATGTCGTTAAAAAATAATATTTTTAAATTAAAATGACTGAAATATTCTTAATGGGTAGATGTGCAAAAAATAATTTCAAAATTTTATTTTATTTTTAATTAAAATAAATTTTGTTTTATTAACGGTGTTAGAAGAACCGTTATATTAGAGGTATTTGTGCAAAAACAGTATTTTATGAGGATATAGAAATAAATATAAATTTTAAGAAGGTATTCATGTAAATTTAAATTTTTAGAAAAATATTCAATAAAAAATCCTAATAATTATAATTTTTAAAGGATCTATCTCATTGTGCAGTACCCTAGATTGAGTTGCAAGTTGCTTAGGAAGGTCGAGTCATAGCATTTCATAATTTTCATCCTATGATCATAATCTTGGAAGGGGACTCTACCATGGTTGCTGCATCAACCAATTCTTTTTATAATATTTGGCAACTTAAAGATTCTATGTCTTTTGAAGATTTTTATATTTTATCGAAAAGATAATCAGCCAATGCTAAGTATCACGAGAATCTGATCCCATCTGAGCTTTCTTTATTTTCTATATGCTAATATTTCCGGATGTATGTATCTGAGAAATAATAATTGAGTCTTGCCTCCCATCTACACAAAAAAAAGGGCACAATAATGAAATCAGAAAAATGTGTGCATTAAATCTCTAAGCAAAGTTATTTGGTTTTGATATGAAAGGTATTTATTTGAATCTCAGTTGCTTGCACAAGCCAAATTTGCTTCTCGCCTCAAGAGGCAAGAGGAAGCACCATCCGGACCAGTGTTTGGTGATAATAGCCTTAAGAACCTACTTTGCTTCTGAGAAAACTCCACCTTTTCAACTCATTCTGGGATATTTTTTCCCCCCTCTCTCTGCTTTGGAGGGGAATGGCTTCGTAGGTGCCCACTCTCCCATCATAGTCATCCCCTGGACCCAATTGAAGGATACGTCGCATTCTCTTTATTGTAGTGGATTAACATTAATTAGAGGAGGACCGATCAACGGTGGCAGATAAGGGTCCACTTTATTCTCTGGCCGCCCTTTGATTTGCTGGATCCACAAGTTGATCAGAGAGATAGAGTTCTTTCTGGCAGTGCATGTATATTGTAAGGCAAACAGAGCTGTGGATTAGGTTGTCTCCTTCATTTCTTGGCATTCCGAAAAAATTTTATGGACCAGGGCGGATATATCTATCGGGGTGGTCACGTATAGGGTCAATTACTTTGGTGGTGTCTTATAGATCAAAGAGAAATAACTGCTTAAAGCGCTTCGAAATATATATATTTTTATACTATAATTGTATGGATCATCCGTGTATAAAAAATAAAAAAAAAAAATCATATCTTTTCCGAACCCAGATACACCCAAATGTTTTCCCCCTATATATAGGACCCCTCCTTCCACGCTCCTCTCCGAAACACCACTTATTCTCTCTCGCTGAAAGCCAAAGTCTTCCCCGCTTCCATTCCCACAACTTGGAAACATGAGAGAACCATCCCTACCGCACGCCTCCCTGATCCTCACGACCCTCGTCGTGGCGGCGTCGGCGAACTTCCTCGCCGACGTCGACCTGACATGGGGTAGTGGGAGGGGCAAAATATTGGAAAACGGCAACCTCCTTCAGCTGTCCCTCGACAAGGCATCCGGCTCTGGATTCCAATCCAAAAAAGAGTATTTGTTTGCAAGGATGGACATGAGGATGAAGCTTGTCCCTGGAAACTCCGCCGGCACCGTCACCACCTTATATGTAACTTGACTTCAATGAATTCGACACTTAGCTTCACTTATGGCCCACTTTTTTTGATTGGTATTTGATATATATTGATGGATTGGTTGGTGTTTCTTTTGCATTAGCTATCCTCGCAAGGATCGACTCATGATGAGATTGACTTCGAGTTCCTCGGGAATCTTAGTGGGCAGCCATACACGCTTCACACCAATATATACACACAGGGGAAGGGGGACAGGGAGCAGCAGTTCTATCTGTGGTTTGATCCCAGGATGGATTTCCATACCTACTCCATTCTCTGGAATCCGCAGCAGATATTGTTAAGTTTCATCCCTTTATAGCTTTTTGTTTTAAAAAAAAAATTGATGGAAAGAGGGGGTCCCAAATCTGTTCTTATAAACCAGCATCTGATCTTTTTATATATATAAATAATTAAAAATTATTTATATATATAAAAAGAACTCCATAGAAGTATGTGCTGGACCCCAGGCGTTTCAAATTGCACACGCGCACACATTCCCTTCCACATATTTTTTAATTCAAGGTTTAGAATAATAACCAATAAAAATAGCATCATTATAGCCATTGTTTGTGTCTTAAATGGATAGAATTGTTTGACTTCCGCCCATAAGACTTTTTTTTTTCTTTTTTAAAAAATTGTACATCTCTGATAGTTGAAGAAACTATACACTATTGAAAAGGCTTGAATGAAAATAGTAGTATTTTAATGTCTTTTCATTTAATTTTTTATGATAATAGTTAATACCGACCATCATTTTCTTCGCAATACAAACTATTAGAAAACTCTCTCATGAGAGCTGTGTTATATAATTCTCTCACAAGTACTACTATCGATCATCCATCAGATCACCGCTCGGTTCACCAGGCTAACATGGTAAATCGATTGTGCCCGTCGGACCTTGCCTATTGTCGGCCGATCATTAACTTAAGAATCAAGTGGTGATCTCTAGCCTTTTTTTTTTCTTTTTTTCTCAAATTACTTTCTTTTTTCCACCTGATATTAAAGTTATATCCCAACTTCCGAAGGTGATACAAAATGGTGGCCACTCCGTCTTATCCAAGATTTTGACTATTTTTTGGCCCATATTTTTTCAGGTTCTACGTGGATGGAACACCAATCAGAGTGTTTAGGAACATGGAAGCGAAGGGTGTACCCTACCCCAAGAACCAGCCGATGCGGCTCTACTCCAGCCTCTGGAACGCCGACGACTGGGCCACCATGGGCGGGCGCGTCAAGACGGACTGGAGCCAGGCCCCCTTCGTGGCCTCCTACCGGGGCTTCAGCGCCGACGCCTGCGTGTGGGCCGGGGGGAAGTCCACCTGCTCGGCCTCCAAGGGGACCTGGTGGGCCCAGTCTCTGGACTCTCCAGGGGCCCAGAAGCTCAAGTGGGTCCGCCAGAAGTACATGATCTACGACTACTGCAAGGACCCCAAACGCTTCCCACAAGGCTTCCCCCCTGAGTGCTCCCTGTCTACATAATTAGCAGAGAATTAATTGAGCTTAATGAGGGCTGCATCATACCAATATGTGAGAGGGGATCTTGTTGAGAGGTTGTGTTGAAAGAAACTGGGTGAAGATGTAACATGATCAAAAAATAATGGCTAGTTCATAACATGTGCATGTTTTCAATTATTTAATTATTCTCTCCACTTCTTATCCATAGACTAGTTTTCACAAAACCAAATGATTTTTTTTTTTTATATATTATGCAGCTGATATGTGATCCTTCTGTTGTCTTGTCATGCAAAATAGAAATAGTAATCTTCAGAGCAATGCTTGCACAATCCAGAAACTATTTCATGCTGTGGTAATGTATACGAATCCACTGTTTTGTTCTGGAAAATAGCAGTATGAAATTTGACATCAACCATCTAATTTTCCCAGCACGAGATTCGTGTTTAGCGTATGCACCTCGTAGCCATCCAACCCCCCTACCGCAGTGGCAAGAAGTTGAGGAGATAAGTTTGGGTACGGTTGTTGGGCAGGTAGCACTGCTCCTCATTTTCTCCGCTTTAACTAGTGATCGTAATGATAGCAATGTCTCATCCATAGCCAAGCATTACTGGAAACGTCAGATTGGTGAAGAGAGAATTTGTCTGAATTTTGCTTACTTTGCGTGGGGCACTCAGAACAGCACCACATATGTCCTGATAATGGAAATTATAGTTCCTTTCAAACTTAGCCTCTAGACATCAACCATCAACGTCCCATGACACTTTTCTTTAGCGGACAGCAATTAATAGCCGGCAAGGTGGATGCATTGATCCATTAATTGACAGGCCATTTCTAACATAGATTCTTCTTTACACAGCCACCGGCATTGGTATCAAAAGATTAAACACAAATTCTTCATGTGCTCTACTAATCATGATGAAGCAACATACTAACCTATAGGATATGAATAAAATCAGATTTGGAGTTATACGAGGCCGAGTCGATAAGTATGGTACAAGATTCCAACAAATGGAATATTAACAACCAACAACCAATGGTGTAAGCCTTATTTGGACTTGGTATCTCATCTAATTATAAGGTGCCAGAAAGTGCTTGATATATGCTTGGGCCAGCATATTGCCAAGCAAGACTTGTGCGTCGGTGGACAGGTGCAACTGGTCCTCATTAAGTGGTAACCCTTTAGCATCCACACAAACAACATTGGGCATATCAATCCCCAGTTGAGCCTCTCTCACCTTCTCAACGTGATGCCCATCTCCTGATGCAATAGCAACCTGCAAGGACACACACACACACTATTATTCTCATCATGCCTTCAATCCTTAAGAGAACTAGACGCCCTTAAATTATTTTTCCAGACGTCATATTTTCAGAAATTATTTTTTTAGAAAAAATAATTTAGTAAGAAGAATTTTTTTTTTTTTTTTTGCGAACCAAACAAGTTCTTAATTTTTTTTTAACATATTAGATGATTAAACTAAATGCTCATCTATTTCCATCCTTAAAATCATGTACATGTACGAATATGAAAACCATCGTTGGTCTCAATACGAACCAGGTCTGAATGGGGAATATATAATATAGTGGATTAGTTCTGATGGAAGGACTTGCCTGGATGAACGGCAGGGATGGAGACTGGAGATCGCATCGGACGTCCCGGATCAGCCTCTCCATATTAGCTTTGTACGCGTTAGCCAAGTCCTCCGAGGCCGCGTCGCTCTCCCCCTGGTACCACAGCACCGCCTTGATCTCCGCTCCGCCGCCGCCCTCCGCCGCCTCCTTCGCCCTCCTCACCATCTCGTCGTACAGCCTCGATCCCTTCTCCCACTTCCTTATCTCCGTGCCCCCCACGGCACACGGCACCAGCCCTATGACGACCCCCTCCGCCCCCTCCACGGCGGCGGCGGCGGCGGCGGCGGCGGCGAGGACGGCATTGGCGAAGGCCATGCCGGGGCCGACGCCGCACGTCTTGGAGGTGTCGATGTCGGCGTGGAGGGGCTCGCGGGCCTCCTCCCATCGGGATCCGGCGGAGAAGCGGAGGATGGAGGGGTTTGGGCGGCACTCCGGCGGGACGACGCCGTCCCAATGGCGGCTCTTCACGCCGCCCCGTCCGGACATGTTGCTCTGCCCGGAGAGGATAAAAAGCTGCTTCTTCCTCTCCGCCGCCGCAGCCGCTGCCGTCGTGGACTCCGCCATTCTGGATCTGGATCTCGATCGATCGGGTCTTCGTCTCGACTCGTTTTGGCATCGATCGGTGGGCTGCTCCTTTTGGGCTTCCCCTGCGATTAGGTAGGTGATCGGAAGATGGAAATGTTTCTGCTTAGAGATGTATAGAGATTTCTATGCGGGACAGGATATGTCGGTTGGGATGGAAATGACGTACGAGAAGGAGTTGCGATGGCAAGATCTACATCCGCATGCAAATCTTTATGCAGTAGATAAAAACCATGCAATTTTGGACAGATGAAAAACCTAACACAGCATAAACCATGCAAATTCGACACTATTTTCTTCATCAGAACCAAGCATATACGATATCTGGTACCAACAGTAATTAATGCAAATATTATTAGAAAAATCCATTAGATATTACAGGTAAGCTTCTGAAAGCATCCATCTTAGACAACCACAAAAATAAACAAATCCCTAATTAATGGAGTCAAAAAAACAAAAGAATATATCAAGTATATAAAAAGACTTATCAAATGCTATCTTCCGAAGAAGTCAAGGATCACTTATGCAAAGCATGTAAATTACAAGAACTTAAATCCCACAAAACAAACATAAATTAAGGAATAACAACCAAAACCTTGAAAACTCAAATATTAACAGTGGAAACAAAATTCAATCATACAAGTTGCCGTGGCAGCTAAACATACCAAACTGGAGAAAGTGTCTCGATTTTTCAACCAGAAAGATAACCTTGTAAAGCGCAACAATGTACTACAAGTTCAAAAATACCCAGACAATATAACATAGCAAACGGCCGACACTACCCAATATTAAACTATGATTGAAAAAAACCTTTAACCATACCATCTACTATAGACAACACTACAAAGAGAGACCTAATTGAAATCAAACCTACCTATTTCAATGATAGCCAAACACACCTGACAAACCTACCACTCAACAATAAATAAACTTTAATACATATTTCTTGGTCTGTGATTAAAATCAAGATTTCTGATTCACAAATTACAATCTATTAGTTTTTTCTTGTGGTTACCTTTGACTAAATGAAAATGTATTCATCCGGCTTATGTGTAAATGCAGCTATCGATGCAATTTTTTGGATGATATTGATGCAGTCATTTTGGCTTTTTCAAATGATAGATCAGCAATTAAAGAAAGCCTATCCAATTTGTATTATTGTGGTCTCCCATGATTCTTTTGGTCCTCTTTGTTGTATCAATTTTTGTACAATGTGGTAACTTGAAAGAATAATCGGAGGCACTGATTCCCTTCTTTTTATGGTTTTGTGGTGATTCTTTTTCACATAGTCCACTTGAAGACAAAACTCACAACTCTATATGGAATTTGAAATCATCTGTAGCATATATTAGTACTCATTATTTGTATTGTTTTATATCCAATTAAACTTGCACCTAGTTTGTCTATGTTGCAAGTCTTTGAAATTTTAATACATGCCAATATCTAACTTCCTTATACAATCTTTTTCTCTAAGCTTCTCTTTTTCTTTCACTATATTCATTTTAGTTTTCTTTGACATTTATGAGAAGTGAGCAATCACCTACGCTGCTTATCTTGCTCTATTTATATTTTGTAGATAAGTTCTCCTTATTTTGAGTTCATCAGATCAGAATGGAGCCACAACTGTAATGTCCTATACCCTACTTTGGTTATCTTTGAATTTCTATTAGAATCTAGTCACTACTTTCAGTTGTAGTGGTGAGAATATTAGTATTATAACTTAGGCCTAAACTAGTTGCATGTCAGAGTGTGTCACGTGGATCTCCTTGTAAGTAATAAGCAAGACATTTATATTAGAACAATTACATTGTCTATAAACGGTTAGTAAAAATGTTGTATTGCTTATAGTGCACTATGAAATGGACTTATAAGTAGTAGGTACCATCTTGTGCATCCCACTTTGTTTGGGTTTGAAGTGATGGAATTCTTCTAAACATGATAACGGCGTCTCTTTTTTTTATCGCCGTTTTTATAAAGCTGAGGAATCCATTCACACAAAAACTGGCATTTTTCTTCAAATAAAATCAAACACTATATAATATTATGAAATTAAAATCCCTAGGTTCTGGAGTTAAAAATCTCTGAGAGTTTTTCTCTGTTTATCAGGAAAAAGAAATGGTAATTGCACTTCACGGCTAATACTTAATGAAGTTTGACAGTAGCTTCATTCAAAGTAACATAGGTGACCCAATCTCATCATTGTAGCCGTCTATTTTGATAATCCAATGTCATATGAAAATGAATTTCAAGATTGCTATCAAAGACAACCTACCTTTTAGTAAGCTAGTGTTTGAGAAAGTATCGACAACTAGCCTAGAGTTAGCACTTTGTCATGGTGTATAACAAACCTTTAGTCAAAAGCATTCCCCATGCAAGCCTTTATAATTTTTGGAGTTAAAGAAACCCCACATTCTTTTCCTAATCTCTTGCAATAGATTACTGCATCTAAAGCTTGACACATGATTATTGAAATTTGGGTTCCATTCTTTGAGTTTATTGTCATTAATTAAGTCTTGTGATTGCTATATTTATTATCTGAACTTTTATTATCAGCTCATTTACTAGCAATTCTTAATCTATGAGCATGAATATTATTTGGTTCCTAAGTACAATATTCCTTCTAACTTAATTTGTCGCACAATTATTCTTTCCTTATTTGTCACTTATGCATAAAAAGTGACATGTTCATACCTCATTTTATGCTAAAGGTTTGTAAAGTTTATTAGATCTAAGTTCCAGTCATTATGGGACAATACATACCATGCCTGTGCCATATCAACACACAACATTGACACTATTTTGGCCATATGCCAGTACTTACTGATGTGCAGTGCATGCCAAGCACTGGCCTTATATGAACCATGCAAGTGCCAATCAAGCAAGCCACTGATACAGGAAATTTCAACCCTTGGTTCAAAGTGATCTATGTTCCAGATCTCTTGCTTTTCTCTGTGTAATATTGTTCATTTCTCCTTACAGGTTTGGAGGCTTGGTTTGCTTCTTGTACTTGTTTATTTAACCTAGTCACTTGAAGAAACATAACTTTTTTGGATTCACAAATCACAATCTGTTGGTTTTCTCTTGTGGCTATCTTTATCTAAATGCAATTGTTCTCATCCAGTTTGTGTAAATGCAGCTATCGATGCAATTTTTTGGATGATATTGAGGCAGTTATTTCGGCTTTTTCAAATAATAAATCGGTAATTTAATAAAGCTTATCCAATTTGCATTACTATGGTCTCTTGCGATTTTGTATGATATTGATGTAGCCCTTTTTGGCTTTTTCGAATGACAAAGAAGTATTTAAAGCAAGCTTAATCCAATTTGCATTATTGTGGTCTCCTTCGGTGGTTCACTTTGTTTAATTCAGATGATCGATGTATTTTGTTTCTTCTCCCTTTGGAGTTTGATAGAGAACTTGGAAGTTTTGCCGGTATATGAGTATTTTCCCTTTATATTCTCTTGCTTCTTTAAAATATCAAGATAATTCTTGATTTATCATTCATATCTGGCATTATATTTAGTTTTGCCACTTCCTATTTTCTTGCTTCTTTTTTAGATTCTCCATAGGGTTCTTGATTTATACTTTTGGTTTGGGCGTTATATGTTAATATCCCTTTTATTGAGTAATCTGCTTTTTTACTTGCAAACCTGTGACAAACTTATTTACTAGAACTGAAAGATGTAGCGCGGTTTTCATTTGCTCTTTGTATTTTTTTTGAACCATGTTGTTGATGTAGGTTCCAAGATCTCATAGCTTGCTTCAGTAATTTAGTTTATGTTAATTGATGAAAGTTCTTTTAGTATAGTCAAACTGCTAGTAAAATTGTGCCGTGATATTTTTGGTACCTACGTGTTCTCCCTGCTTTAGATTATTGTAAATAGCATCTTCCATTACTATTTCATAGAGGCTAGTTGAATGCTCACACATGAAAACAATAGTAGAAGAGAAATATCAAAAATTGTTCAGAAGTGTGAAAGAATAAAATGCACATCTTATTAAGTAAAAGTTATATGAATTGCACCCAAAAAAAATTAGATTTTAGTGAAGAAAATTCTATAGAAAAGAGTTAATTTAGAAAGATTAGTTTTTGTGAACCTAAACTCAGCACATGTGATGCATGTTACTGATAAAGATTAAGTGAACATTAAGTTCTTGGCTCAAAGAACAAATGAATACGTCTTTTAGCTGTTGCTCTCTTTTCTGAGGGGCAGAAATAAGTTAAGTGCCAGGCAAAATGAAAAAGAAAACCACCCATTTTCCACTCCATTTATCTTTCTTATCAAAATTCAATTTCTGTTCATGTCGAGCCCTACCACTCACCCTCCCGACAACCCTTCCAAAAAGTAAAGCGTTTAACAACCACTGTTATGGATACGCTTGCTGGGGTAATTCAATTCAATCCTCTTTTACCAAACAATACGTATCAAGACTAGTAATAGTAGAAGAGTAGGAAGATGAAGACATGTATCTCTGATTTGTATCACCATTTTTTTTTCTATTTTGTTATATTTCCTACACCTTTCTACAGATATGCATTTTTTTCTGTTTATTTTATCTTCTGCCTTTTTTCTGTTTTTCGGTTTCTTTTTGTTTTTATGTTTTATTTCAAATCATGGATCTTCTTGTGTATTCTGTCTTTTTTTTATACATTCTTCTTTGTGTTTTTTTGTGATATCATTTTTTTCTATTAGTTTATAATATTCTTTTTTGTATGTTACTTCAACTAATTCTAGTTTGTACTCTTGTTGTTAGTTTAGTTAGTTTTTCAATATTCAGTTTTTCTTTTCTCTTCTATCTTTTGCTACTTGTTTTATAACCTGGCTAACATTTTTGATTTTTTGTATTTGCATTCCATTTTTTTATTTTTGGAAAACTCAACTTGATATTTAGTCTTTTCTATATGATTTATTCTTGTTTTCTATTTATTTTCCATCTCAACGTTCACTTTCACAAATTCAATTTTGTATTTTTTTACTTTATTTATATTATCTAGTTCTTACATATTTGGCCTTTAATTTTATTTTAGTTCATTTTCCATATGCTTTGCGAGCTTTTCTTATATATTTAGTTTTGTACATTCTTTTGAAATTTAGTTTAGATTTATACTTTTTACTCTACTCATTTTACTTTATATTTACCTTCCATCCTTATATAGCCCGAGTTTTATATTTTATTGTTCTAGTTTATTTTCTTTAATTTCTATTATGTGCTTTCACATGTTCACCATTTTAGGTTGCTTTAATTCATTGTTGTTATTTGACTTGGGATCTTCTATCTTATATTTTGTGTTTGGCATACTTGTTTGGAGTTTGTGTTTCTATCTTTTTGAAAATTCTGTTTTATTTTTTAGACTACTGCAACATTTCCCCAAGAATCTTCTGAGAAAGGATGGAAACTTGGGCTTTACTGCAAAGTGACGGAGTTTAGGTGATAATTTGGGGCCAAAATGCCAACTTTGTCTACAGCAGCTCATTGAAAAACCATAAGTTGCAGCCATTTCAGTGAGGTTTTGGGAGAGAAGAAGCAACTATTTTTTATTTGCTGTTTGTGTCTTTATGTTATCTTTCAAAAATTTAGTTTTATTTTTCTTGTTTTAGATTTTCTATTTCACTATCCTTTTTTCTTATATTCGGTTACTCATTATATTGTATTTATTCTTCTTAGTTGGATCATAGCCCGATTTCAAAAATTTGCTTCCTGTATTTGTTTGGACTTTTATTTCTTTTCTCTTTTTTTGCAAATCCAAATTTATTTTTTAATTTTGTTCTATTTTATATTTATTTTCTGTTTTCACATTCATTTTTGCACATTCTTTTTTTCTGTTTCTAGTTGTTTTGTTTATTCCATTATCTATATCCATACAATTGGTTTTGTATATTTTGGAATTTCCATGTATTTTATTTTCTTGTAAATTCACTTTTATATTTTAATGTATTTTAATTCCTGTTCATTTTCCACTGCTATTTACACTTTCATAAATCCATTATTGTTTCTTTTCATCCTAATTGTTTTTATTTTTTGTTTGCTTGCCATCTTTTTGTTCACTTCATTTTTGTTTCTTTTCATCCTAATTGTTTTTATGGCTTAATTTGTTTTCTTTATTTCTATTTTTGTTCATTATATGGCTTCATATATTTAGTTATTTGTTTTTCAAATCCAGGTTTATATTCTCTTGCATTTCTGTTTTGTTTTACTTTTTGTTTCTTTCCATCTTTATATATCGAGTTTCACATTTTTGTTTTTATTTTCTTATTGTGTTTTTAATTTCTTGTATAGACAATTTTGTATTTTTTTCACATGTCCAGTTTCATGAATTTTGTTCTTTTTAGGTATTTTTTATTCTACTATTTTCTTCATTGAGCAAATATTATTTCCTTTGGAGAATATTAGAAATTTCTAAGATGAAATGGAGCTGAAACCCTGTGAGCATTATCAAGATTTTTTTCCCATTTGTATAGGTTACTTGGTTGTTGATTGGGAAAATAAAAGAAAGAAAGTTGCTTGTTCTCCTCCAATACCTCACTGAAATAGCTACAACCCATGGTTTTTCAATAAGCTGCTATAAACAAAGATGACATTTTGGCCCCAAACCTCAACTCCGTCACTTTGCACTAAAGCCCAGGTTTCCATCCTTTCCCACGAGATTCATCGAAAAATGTAGCAGTAGTCTACAAAATAAAACAAAGTTTGCAAAAAGACAGAAACACAAACTCCAAACAAGCATGCAAAACACAAAATATAAGATAGAAGATCCCAAATCAGATAACAACAATGAATTAAAGCAACCTGAAAAAGGATATGTAAGAGCACATAATAGAAATAAAAGCAAATAAACCAGAACAATAAAATACAAAACTCGGCCTACATAAGGATGGAGGTAAATATAAAGTAATATGAGTAGAGTAAAAAGTATAAATCTAAACTAAATTTCAAAACGAATGTACAAAACTAAATAGATAAGAAAAGCTCGCAAAGCATATGAAACATGAACTAAAATAAAATTAAAGGCCAAATATGTAAAAAACAGATAATATAAATAAAGCAAAAAAAAAAACGAAACTGAATTTGTTAAAGTGAATGTAAAGATGGAAAATAAATAGAAACAAGAATAAATCATTTAGAAAAGAAAAATATAAAACTGAGTTTTCCAAAAATAAAAAAAAATGAATACAAATATAAAAACCCAAAAATGTTAGCCAGATTATAAAACAAATAGCGAACAATAGAATAGAAAAGAAAAACTGAATATTGAGAAACTAACTATGCTAACAACAAGCGTACAAAACAGAATTGGTTGAAGTAAACATACAAAGAAGAATATTATAATCTAATAAAAAAAATAATATCACAAAAAAAACACAAAGCAGAGTGTATAAAAAAGACAGAATATAAAAGAAGATCCGTGATTTAAAACAAAACATAAAAGCAAAAAGAAACCAAACAACAGAAAAAAAAAAGGCAGAATATAAAATAAATAGAAAAAAATACATATATGTAGAAAAGTATAGGAAAAATAACAAAATAGAAAAAAAACAATGATATAAATCAATGATACATGTCTCCATCTTCCTACTCTTCTACCATTACTAGTCCTAATGCGTATTGTTTGGTAAAAAAGGACCGAATGGAATTACCCCAGCAGGGATATTTATAATAGTGGTTGTTAAACACTTTACTTTTTAGAAGGGTTGTCAGGAGGGTGGTTGGTGGGGCTCGACATGAACAGAAATTGGATCTTGTTAAGAAAGATAAGTGGAGAGTGGAAAATGGGTGGTTACCTTTTTCATTTTGCCAGGCACTTAACTTATTTTTGCCCCTCGGAAAGGAGAGCAACAGCTAAAAGATGTATTCATTTGTTCTTCAAGCCAAGAACTTAATGTTCACTTATTCTTTGTCAGTAACATGCATTACATGTCCTGAGTTCAAGTTCACAAAAATTAATCTTTCTAAATTAGTTCTTTTCTGTAGAATTTTCTTCACTAAAACCTAATGTATTTTTTGGGTGCAAGGCATATATAACTTCTACTTAATAAGATATGCATCTTATTCTCACACTTCTAAACAAATTCTGATATCTCTCTTCTATTATTGTTTTCAAGTGTAGATCATTCAACTAGCCTATGTGAAATTGTAATGGAAGACACTATTTACAATAATCTAAAGTAGAGAACACGCAGGTACCAAATATATCACGACACAATTTTATCACCAGTTTAACTATACTAAAAGAACTCCAGTCAATTAACATAAATCGATTACTGAAGCAAGCTATAAGATCTTGGAAACTACATCAACAACATGGTTCAAAGAAAATACAAAGAGTAAATAAAAACCATGCTACATCCTTCAGTTCTAGTAAATAAGTTTGTCACAGGTTTGCAAGTAAAAAAGCAGATTACTCAATAAAAGGGATATCAACATAATAACGCCCAAACCAAAAGTAAAAATCAAGAACCCTATGGAGAATCCAAAAAATAAGCAAGAAACTAGAAAGTGGCGAAACTACAATATAATGCAGGATATGAATGACGAATCAAGAACCATCT
>JAOXJJ010032382.1:0-22006 GCA_025769935.1 Phoenix roebelenii | reverse complement strand
AATACAATAATAAATATATAAAATATTATAATTATTAGTGTAAATTAATTTTTTATCCTTCTAATGACCATTTATCTATCTAACAAATTTTCTAGCTAGGTGATAAAATTGGTTAAATAATTACTAATATTTTTATTTATTTATTTATTTAGATCAAATTATTTGCCACTCACTTATTATTTATTTATTTATTTATTTATTATTTTATTTCATTAAAATATAAAGGGGTTGCCGGCCATAGGTGGTGGCCGGTATGGTGGCTGCCACCGTAGGTAGCCACGAGCTCCCAAAACAAAAAAAAAAGAAAAAAAAAAGAAGAGGAAGAAGGAACAGAGGGAGAGGGAGAAGAATGGGTGAGAGAGGAAGAAGAAGATAGAGAGGGAGAGGGAGAGGATGGGTGAGAGAGTAAGAGGCAGGATGAGGATTTTGGGAAAAAAGTGAGAATTAAATGGGGATATTTTGGTCCAAAAAATAGTTTCCTGACAAAGCTGAAAACAACATTTTTGGAAAGCTCCAAATTGGAGCTTCTTCCCAAAAGCTGCTTTCAGCTTTCTGCAAAAGTTGAAACAGCTTTCTGAAAATTTTACCAAACACTATTTTTTATCTAAAAGTACATTTGGAGGGTCAGAAAGTACTTTTTGGCCCTCCAAAAGCTTTTCCAAATAGGACCTAAATATCAGTAGTGGCTTTAATTTTAACTTTCTTCAAACTCATATCTCTCTTGATAATCCAATTACGCTCAGCCAATAGAAAATATATTCCACCCAGAATTTCCCATGAAAGATTTTAGGGATGGATGTACCATAATTGCTGATAAATATATTATTTCCAAAGTCCTTTGCAAGAAAATATCTTAGAGATTATCTTTGATATAAATGACATACTAATCCAAATTTATAAGGTTGTATTTTGCTTAATAGCTTAAATTGTTCCGACAAATCTTCTTAGTAATTAAAATAGAATAGAGCCAGATTTTGCTATATTTAGGTGAAATCAGGAAAAAAAACAACAACTTTAGAACAAACATATTGTTTTCAAAAACATAGAGGGATGTCACCACTAAGATTTAAAATTTAGAGTGAAGAGAGATGCCAACAAGTTGAGTTAAGGCTAGTTGACCAACTCAAAACATGTTGGCTCCAATGCTTGTGAGCAAGAGAGAGAGAGAGAGAGAGGGGGGAAAGAGTATATGTATGCACAGTTATTTGTTTGGAGAAAGTGGTCAATGGTATATCAAGAGAGGCTGCTAGTGTGGCTTAAAGCCTATGCTGGAGCAAGTCAAGAAGATTTTGCTTTGATGCAAAATTAGATAATGTACAGGATAAAAATAATTTCCTCATAAAAGGAGAAGAGTTAGAAAGAAAATTTAGTATTAAAACTATTATCAGTGTCTAATAATTGTGAAGAGATTCCATTAGAGATGTTAAAAAATGGAGAGCAATTGATAAAATAGCCACTCTAAAAGAAAGTTACTTATTAAGATAATGAATGAACAACTCAAAGAGATGAATATAATATTGAAAGATAGAACTTTAAATAATACTTGAAACTATTACTTAGGTCTTCCTCTTTCTGTTAATTATTAAGGGGGAGTAAAATATAGCTTTGTTAATGGTCCACGATAAAGGTACAATAAAGATTGCAACAATTATTGTAACTATTTTTGTTTATTAGCCATCCCTAATATTTGAATTCTAAATCTCTTACAAATTAAGAGAGATACCAACAAGTTGAGCTAAGGCTAGTTGGCTAGGAGGAGAAAGATGGATGTGTATATATTATTATATGTTTGGAAAGGAGAGGTCGGTGGTAAATTTTACCAAATAAAGGTTACTAGTAGGGTTTAAGGTCTATGTTGGAGAGATGAGGAGATTTTGCTTTTAATTAGACCACAACTTCAGAAATGGAGCCAGATTTTGCTACATTTAGGTGAAATTAGAAAAAAGTAACCAAATTTAGAACAAATATATTGTTTTCAAAAATATAGTGGGATGTCACTACTAAGATTTGAATTCTAGACCTCTTACAAATGAAGAGAGATGCCAACAAGTCGAGCTAAGGCTAGTGGGCCAATATAAAATATGTTGGTTCCAATGCTTGTGTGTGTGTGAGAGAGAGAGAGAGGATATGTGTATATATTTCTAAATGTTTGGAAGGAGCGATAAATGGTAGATTTTACCAAATAGAGGCTGCTAGTGGGGTTTAAGGCCTATGTTGGAGTGAGAAAAGGAGTTTTGCTTTGTTGCAAAATTAGATAATGCACAAGCTAAAAATAATTTCCTCATAGAAGGAGAAGCATTGGAAAAAAAATTAGTATTAAAACTATTATTATTATCTAACAATTGTGGAGAGATTTCATCAGAAAACAGATAATGAAATGGAGGGTAATTGATGAAATAGCTACTCTAAAAGAAAACTTATTTATGAAGACAACGAATGAACAAATTAAAGAGATGAATATAATATTGAAAAGATAACATCTTAAATATTACTTGAAATTGTTGGTCATTTATTTCTCTTTTAGTTAATCACCAAGTGTTTGCCACCATAGAAGCTCTCTTGCACCATCTAAGGGAATGGGCATGTTAAAGAGCCTGTTAGCACAAGTCGGATGGTAGGGTATGATGTGTGCACGGGTGTGCTACTAATGTCAGATCTATCAAAAAGATGGTGATCCAAGAAAAAAATAGAGAGTATTATAAGTTTAGATACCTTAACTTTTAAGAATTTTCACCACCATCACACCACCATTTGAAGGAGATATGAGTGTAATACTAAATTGTAGTAGTAGAGATTCTAAGTTACAGTTGCTTCTAGAGTAAAAGCTACTAGTAGATTAAGAACTAAAATAAGATAAAATTCATTGATTTGGATTGTCGAAGGATCCCTTACAATGTATAATGTTTTCTTAGTTATACTAATAAATAATAAATGCCCACTTTAATAGTTACTACCATATCTAGCTTCGACTTCTGTTGGTTTTGATAATTGATGCGCTTGTCTTTTCACTATGCATGTTTATTAACATAACCTACTCTACACTAATTGTTAGGTTGACAATCATTTCTTTTCAACCTGGGCTTGTACCGACATGACTATTGTTGTTCATCCATCTTTATTCGGCCTATAATACTGTCTTCTATATTTGAGAATACCTTCAATACTGACTTGTCCGCCTCAATATAATAATCCTACTAGCTAACTGGGCAATTGTATATCCCCTAACTCAAAATTTGAAGCAGCTTTATCAAATTCTTCTTTAGAACCACCATGTATACGATGAACCTTGGATGTTAAGATACGGTGTAAATACTAAAGAAAACTAGAAATATAACTTTGTTAATTGTCCACAATGAGGGTACCATAAATATGGCAACAATTATTGTAATTATTTTAGTTCATTGGCCACCACTAGGATCTGAATTCTAGATCTCTTACAAGTTAATAGAGATGCCAATAAGCTGAGCTAAGGTTAGCTGCCCAATACAAAACATGTAAGCTCCGATGCTTGGGTGCAATAGAAGAAAAAGGGATATGCACATATCATTATATGTTTAGAAAGGGGATCAATGGTAAATTCTAAAAAAATAAAGATTGCTAGTACGGTTTAAGGTCTATGTTAGAGAGACAAGGATTTTTTGCTTTCTTGCAAAATTGGATAATGTATAGGTTAAAAATAATTTTCTTATGAAAGGGGTAGAGCTTGGTTAATGTGTAATAAATGCGAAGAGATTTTGTTGGAGAATAGGTGAAAAAATGGAGGGACAAATGATAAAATAGCCACTATAAATGGAAGGTTATTTATGATGGCAATAAATGAACATTTCAAGAAGATGAATATAACATTGGAAGGTAAAACCTTAATCATACTTGAAATTATTGGTCACTTCTTCCTCTTTCAAGTACTTTGTAACGGAGACAAAATATAATATTGCTAATGGTCCACAATATGGGTATCATAAAGATAGCATTAGTTATTGTAACTATTTTAGTTTATGTTTATTATTTTTTATAACAATATATGCGAATATTTTGTATTGTATATTTTCATAATTGTTGTATTCAAATTATACATTGGTTAATAAAATAATATAGATGATTTTATTATCTTTCAAATTAAATATGTTCCTTTTTTTCTCCTTTTCTTGGAATTGGTTTCTAAGTTAGTAAGGAGACAGGGCTTTAAACCTTGTTGGAGCCGGTTCTAAGGGTGGGATGGGCATAAGGTAGCAAGATGGGGGCTAGCCTCAAAAAAGAAAAGAAAAGAAAATAATCCTAACGATATCATATCTGTATCAATATTCTATCAGTATTCATCAACTAAGTACTTTGATAGTGCCTCTAAGTTTCCAAATTGGAACTGCCTCCACTGAGAGAAGGATTGCAGCTGCTAGGCTATTGACCAATTCATCACTAGCAAGACTATTATGACTTTCCTATAGGCAATAATATTTTCTTTTTTTATATAGCATTTTTGTTCACAAGTATTTCAAATTATGCATCATGATGGGCAATACTATATCATAGAATCATAAATCACTATGGGATCTTTTTTTGACCTTCCATTCCATAATCCAAGTGCTCCTACGATGTCGATAAGATCGATGCAAGTGTAGTTTAGTACACGATACGATTGCCATTTGCCAAAGCTGTGGTCCTCGATGTTAGGCTAATCGGTTCGCAACAGCTATATCAAGTTCTTTCTCAAGAGTGGGAGTCAATTTTTCAATTGCGTGCACCGGACGTGCTTATACACTTGTTGCTTTAATCATCTTTTCTCTTCTCTTTTCCTGCTTTGAATTTTCTCATGTTGATATGTGAAGTACATTCAGATTAGTGACTTGCAGAATTGTTAAGCAACCCAAGCTAGGTTATCATAAGGATATTTTTTGTTTATAAGATAATAAGAGTAGATAGATAAATGTATCGAGCTTCATGTTGTTGCTTCACGCAAATGTCTTGAGGATCAGCCTGCGAAGCTAAAAGGTCAGGCAATCTTTGTGGAGGAAAAGCTGGGCTGGTTGTGTGAGCTTTATGAGATGAGTTAGGATTCTCTGTACTTATCTCTCTTTAAATCTATACTACTTCTTGGTTAAGGAAGTCCAGTGGCCGCTAGGACGTGACACATGTTTGCTCCAATTGTACCACAAATCCACTTTTTGGGATATTAGATGCGTTAAAATTTTAATTTAATCTTTTTTTTTAATTTAATAGTTTAAAATATTTTTTTATTAGTTTTTTTTGATAAATTGCGACTCTTCTATAAAAAAAATAGTGTCTTATCGGTTACCGGACAAAGTCTATAAATAGGCTCTAGATCAAACGTCTTGGATCACTGAATCCATTATCTGCTCTCACTCAAATCGATTCTCTATTTCCTTTGTTTTCTTCTTTCCAAAATAGACAGAGAATATTTCTACTTCTCTTTTTATATTTTATTTTTTTCTATTCTTTTTTAGGCATATGAAAAAATTATTCGGATCAAATCTTTTCAACTACCGTATTCGTTAGAAAAAGATCGGATCCAACTAAGTTATTGTATCTTAGGAACGAGCTTAGGGAATATCTGTACGTATGGGACGAATCACGTTTTTAAAATAGTGTATAACACACGGCTCAATCAAAACAACCTTACCACTAATTGATTTAAAAAAAGAAATTAAATTTCTATTCTTGATTTATTATTTTGCTGTCATAGGTAGTAATTTCTAGGGGCATCATCACTTTAATTTCCAATAAGATGTTGGATGGCGAAGTGATCCGAGGCAGCCACGTGTATATATGGATGCTCGTATTATATAATATGCTAGAGAATAAACATATTATAAAAAATCTGGAGAAAACATAAAGAAAGAAGAAAAATGGGACTTTCCAGTTTTTATTCCTTTCCCTCGTTTCTCACCTTTCCGGCATTCTGTTCATCTACAGACCAAGTTGAATTTGTTGATTCTCTTTTAATGCACCTGTGGATCGAACTATAGCCATTGACCGTGGCTATAGTCTCAGTGGAACTGCTCAGAAGATTGCTATTTCTTGGAAATTACTACATAACTAACATTTCCTACATGAATTAATCACCCAAATCCATGTGAACTAATACTCATGTTAGAAAAGTATCAGAGCCCTTATAAACGCAGTCATGTATATGGATTGAAAGGTGTTATTGAAAATTATATAGATCCATTTGGTAAGATGTTGAGTTCACCCACTAAATTCCATTGAAAAAGATTTTACAGTGGCTTCTACTTCATATGACCTAACACTGTTTCGATGGATTCACTAAAAAAAAAAAGAACGACAAAATTTGCATCGACTTTCATAAAAAAACCTGAAATAATGCATGCCAATAGAACAGTTTTTATTGCCAAAGAGGAGCTTTTATATTAATATTTGCAAAAGTTACAATGTTTTGCTCTAGTTTTTCCAAAATAAATCTGTTGCATTTTATTATAAGTAATATCACTTCCATTTAGAACACCTGTGGCCTAGCAAATACAGATTCTCTCATAAATTACAAGTAGAAAGTATTTCAATATCTTATCCTATCAATAGTCAACTACCATACCCTTGCAAATTAATATCCTACTATAATATAATATGACCCTACCAGGTTTAGGGTCATTGTTATATAGATCATAACAATATATTAAAATCATCCGCTGCTGCTATAGAAAGGATAGAGATGGTGTTTCTTTGTAACGAGCCCTCAATAGTCTACCAAAAGGACAAAAATAATGGAAAAGAGAAACATGTGCTAAATATTACACCTCAGTGACATATGGGGTGATGAAATAAAATCATAGAACAAGGATGCTAATAAATAAACGTTCCACCATTACCAATTACCTAGAATTGTCAAGGGAGATTGTTTTGGAGTTGAATAGAATTAGATTAGACCTTCCCATATGGGTCAAGGTAGGAAACCTTTAGCTTTAAATTGTTTGAGGAACCTAAGGAGTCTTTAGTCTTTGCTCTTGCTAGGACCGAATCTTCAAGAGGGGAAAAGGTCGCTGAGGACGGCGTTGGAAAGGTCTTTGTGGTGCTCTCAAAAATAAAGGAACAAATAAAGTATAGAGAACAAGGTCATACTTCCAAAGGGGAATGGGGACTGCAAACAAAAGCACAGATAAAAGCAAGGGGGCATGGGCACGCTCAAACCACTCCATGGTCGTAACTCCACTCCTCCATTTCCCACTTGATCATTGTTTCCTTAGAGTCCAAGTCATTATTTAAGGGACAAAAATTATGCTATTTCCTTAACATGGGGCTTGGTTCTATAATTATCCTTTGTCTAGAATCTGGGCTCACAATCTATATACTCGTCCAAATTTTATTAGGTAGACTTGAGATGGTGAAGTCAGGTCGAGTCTAATCGACTCATATGGATTATTAGGATTTAAGTCCTTAGCTAATTTGCTGGCGATTTATTAATAGGATATGTGAATAAGTTAGCATATGCATGCCCCAACACTTAGAAAAGGATGCCTAGTTCTAGGCACTATATTCTTGTTGCACTAGGGATATTTTATACAAAGTATATAATCCATCTTTATGCGAACAACAGTTAATTTGGGCATCAAGCAACAACCATGGGGTGGATAGTTTTGAGCTGATGTTTAATTTAAATCCAGAAGGGTTTTAGGCCTAGAATACTCCCTTAAGTATCTTCTTTTTTATCTTAATTTTAGGAGTCTTATATTAATTATTTATGTATTTCATGAAGGATAGAGGGAACAAAAAGAATTAATTAAGGACCACAGAGATATACTTATCTCTGCCTTAAATTTCTAACTTAAAGAGAAAAACCCCGAGGGCTATTTAAATGCACTTCCTACCCTATCGAACCATGAAACGTGGACTCTCTCACATAAAATACTAATTAACATATGAGACACAGACAGTCTACGGCACATAACAAAAATTGGAGTACGTTAGAGAAAAATTTCAAGCCTTTTACCAAGTTAATTTAATTTTCTTATTTTAAGCAAATGCACCAGATAAATGTGGAATGAAAGTAGAAACAGGAAGTCTATGACTGTCAAGTTAAAATAATGGTGGACAATTGTTAGTCTTATTGTCTCCAGCATACTAGCTTCAAAGTAGAAATCAAGGCATAACATTATTACACATGAGAAGATGGTTTTCTCCGAAGAACTATACATGAAAATCAACTTCTTCAAATTTCCCAAAAACATCAATTTACTTTGAAACACAAATTAGAACGTAGGAGTAGCAACTGTTATATCAGTTAGTTTGCATGTACCAAGACTAACCTCCGATTTCATTGATGATATTCCTCGAATGAGAGGTGCTATACCTACATAATGCATTCACGGTTACAGCTTTATATGTCGACGCGGATGCACAATTGGCCCTCCATCGAAAGATGGTCGAGCTGATATGAAGATTAGTATGTACACGATCAGGTTGCATATAAGCAACTGTGCGCAAAAAAATATATGGATTTTGCATTTTAGATAACAATTACTGTTATTGAGAGTTTTCCATAATAATAATTAGTTTTAAGAAAATTTTGATAGTTTGTATAATTAGTTTTATAATTACTTGTGCCTGAATATTTGGAAATGCACCAACATACAGAAACTCCAGTTGCGAGTCTGAGGGGTGTGACCATGGAAGCAACCTCCACTTAACCCCAAACACTGGCAACAAAAGACTCTAGACCATGTATATGAAAGATTAATGTCAATGGCATAAAATAGCTCAGACCTATGCCAACATTTTTCTTAACAGAAAATGCTGTAGATTCAACAAAAGGCTAGGTTGCAAAACTCAGTTTTTCAGAAAGCCACCAAGGCTAAATCAAATTTCGCCCCACATAAACACTTAAGGTCTTCTACATATATTAAATACAAATAGCTTCAATAGTCTGAGCTGCTGTAATGTAACAAATATAAGAGTGGCTTTTGAAAAGGGTGGAACAGGTAGATGTTAAAGGAGGCCATCAATAACCAACAAATACATCCACAAGAACTGCAATCAAGACTATATAAATGTTTCCATAAGTCAGCTAAATAGTGCTGTTGTTACATCACAGAGGGACCAGCAAAGGAAAAAAATAGCAGGAATGGAAAATGATAAGGTGATTTTTTGAATTCTGTTAAGTTATTTCTACAAAGCTTATCTCAGTAATGAACCAATCATTTATGACTTGGTTAGAATACAGTCCACCTCTCAAAATGTCTTCTTTCAGTTGAACTCTTTTGAGTCCTCATCTAACTACTTGGGGAAAAAAAATTTTTTGGTCTTGACAAGTGTGCTCGCCCGGTAGATACAATCCTGGCGGCAAGCAAAACATCTTCCTCCACTTGTAGAAAGGGATCATCCATGGATGCAGTTCGCTGCTCCAACTGGCACAAACTAATGCCGCCCATTCGCCCAGCTCCTGAACTGGTTTCGAGGTTTCATGTTAGGTTGTCTATGGTGATGGCTCTGCTTTGGTATATCATGCAGCTCCATTACTTGTATCGTCCTTTGTTTCTTTGCTGCATCAAATGGAAAATAAGAAGTACCCATCAGGTCAACTTGTACACTTTAAGATACTAGTTACTATCATCTGAAAAATAATTTTTATGTTGAGATGAACCTACCATTTTCAGCTTGCTGGTAACCCTCATGAAGTTTCCTCTTTGCTGCCTCCAACTTGGCCCGAACCAATGCCTCCTCAAAATATTTTGACTTCTACACAGAAGATGGAGAATTAAGTATATTGAAGACTTCACATACTAGAATAGTTCCACATATTTCTCGAAATATAATTATACTTACATCTTGTGGAATCACTGGGGGCTTCCTCTGGCCAGAAGAAAGGTCTTGTTGTTTAGGTTTCATCTCATCAACAGCTTTCTGCTCAGAAAGGAGCTTCGCTGGTCTTCCAGGCCCAGAGTTAGCACTGAGAGGCTTGCTTTCTTTCCTCAAAATGCGTTGAGGCTTAGCTTGGGGAGCAGAGGCTTCCTGTGGCTTTGTTTGCCTCATCACCGGTTCTTGTTTCCTCATCTGCCCCCTATCTTCGGTGACAACTGGCTGGCATGGAGGTTGCTGCTTCCTTACTGTTTCATGGTTCACCGGAAGCCTCCTTCCATCTTCCCAGTTCTTGTCAAACTCGCCATTATTTCTCAAATCTGCAGCAACATTGCCAGCACAGGGATTATATTAATACAAGGGGAATTCAATAGGAAAGAAGCAATCAGCAAGACCATAAACAGACAGCAGAAGAAAGCTCAGCTACTCACTTCCATCATCATCCATTCCATCGAAGAACTTCATGGCCAGGCAGTTTTGGAAAAGCACATAAAAATGGAACCTAGTCAGCTCATGTAAAAAAGTGCTCTAATCTGCAGAAAATAACAAATGTTTGCTTGCTATACCTTGGAGAGCTGGATGGAAGTAGTCTGTGTAGCCCATAAAGCTCCCTCGTCCAATGGAGGCGATGGGAGTCCTTCTTCCTCCTCATCCACGACAGAAGGATTGACAGAGACTGGGGAATTATCTGTAAATGCAGGTCAAAGCCACTTAGGACTTTATAATAATTAATGACCATATTAGAAGATCACATAATGCCAGAGAAGCCAGAATTAGTAAGTCCGTCTTTTTTACCTGCAATGGCAGCTGTCGCACTGACCCACTCATCAACCAAAACTTTCCAACCACTGCAACCCAGAAATGAAATCAAATGTTATATGGTCAGTATCAGATGCAATTGTTAAACATCCATCAACAACAGTTTCATTCATCTTCTCAATGCATGAATAGTTCCAAATGGTGAACAGTCAGAAGGATGTTCAATATCTGATGCAAAAGAATCTGAAGCAGCCTATACTGGTACCATGCGGGTTCCAAATGACTTCACACACATTACAACATGCATATTAAACAAAACCAAGTACATTGCTGCAGGCAAATATCAAACATATGCTGATGTAGCAGTCTTCAGCTGAACTGTAGGTACTAAGAGTAGCACCAAAGAGACACTATTGTGTAGGTCAGTTATCAACACAGACCCGAACATAACCCTTTACAAATTCAGAAACATCATAAGCTATGTGCAGTAACCAACTAAATAAAAAAAAAGTGGTGATAATGAATGCAACTACATATGAAATTCATGAAGATAACTGACAAGGTGTATAAAGGACACCTTAATGGTTCATACATGCAGTCATTATGGCAAGAATTATCAAATACTACACTAGAAACCTCAATGAACCATCCAACAGAGCTACTGGTATTTAGTTTCTTACTTTCTTGCAGCAAGCTTACAAGAGTGCAAGAAACTTACTCAATGAGAGTTCGCACAAGATGGCGAATTTGCTTTGAGTTGTGCTTCCGCAGACCATTAACAGCCCTTCCGATTTCAGTTGCCTGAGATCCAAAGGATAGCAAAGTCTAATAAGAAACCAAGAAATCAAAAAAAAAAACTACTTCCATTGCAATGGATTTGCACATTTTTTAAGAGGAATGTGGCGACAATTATCAAGGAAAGAATCAAAGAACACATCCAATCCATACCTTCAAGGTCTCTACAGAAAGCCCCATCAGCTGCAGCCTCCTCAAAGAGTCAAACAAGGCAGTATCCGACTGCAAAGCAACAATAGTCACAAATCAATCAGCCTCATTACATTCAAAAAGATCCAAATCAGAAATAGAACAAATCCTAGAATCAATTCGACGATTACAATCTTAAATTCTTTTCAAATTTAACTCTGCAAATGCATCACTAACAATACACAAAAAGATGAATTCATGATAAAAGATGGCAGAAACCTGATCACGCTTGTTGGCAAGAATATCCTTAATCCTCAAAACCTCTGCAAACATTTGGCTTTCCTCCTCGATCTCCTCGGTTAACGCCTCGGCCTCGTCGTAGCTGTAGCTGCTGACGAGCCGGTTCAAGTCCTCAAACACTTCGTTGCTGCTGTCCACCTTGCTCTCCTTCTCGACATCTCTCTTGACGCTGCCATCTCCCTCCTCCCCACCCTCCGTGCTCACCCGAGACTCGACCCGATCGCACCCGGAACACCGCGGCAGGAGGCAGGTGTAGAGCTTCTCGCCAATCCCATCCCTCCTGCTTCTGAATTCTTGGGGGTAATCGGACGCCGCGACGAGGATCGCCTGCTCGAGGACTTCGAAGATGTCGGAATTCGCGCTGCGGAAGAACTTCCTCCAGTAGTCCAGCGAAGCCGACGAATTCGCCATGGCGATGGCGGTGGCACGGCGGCGTCGATCGGAGCTCCGGCGAGGAACGATCAAAGAGATCCCAGAAGGCCCTTTCTTTATCGAATCTTGACCGCCGATTCCGATGCAGCCAACCCAAAACCCGAAGGGTTATCACCCCTCTCACCGATCAAACTTGTTTCCGATCGCAACAAGCAGGAAAGACATAAAACAGGGCAAGTAAGATCGGATCCTTTTTTTCATTCCCAACGATCCTCCCCAAAGAAATCCAAATTTCCACCCAAGAAACCGATCGCCGTCCCCTTTCCGACACCCCAAAACTCCTAACTTCCCGATGGTTTTTTCAATCCCTTCACCCCCTCGACCATGCTAAGATTTCCCTGTTCCCCTCCCTCTCGGAATCCAAAACCTCCGATTTGGGAACTTTGGGACAGAGACCAAAATTCCCCAAAAAAATTGTTCCAACTTTTCGCCTCTCTTTCTCTACCGCTATGGAAAAAAGGAGGGCGAATACCAGCGATGGATAGGGACGGGCGGGTAATCCCTTCGATCGATTGCGTGTCTATCCCAATCCCCCGTAGTTCCCGGTTAACGAGAATAAATCCAAATCCCTTTTCTATTAATGCTATATTTTGCGCTGCTATTCCAGAATAATTAATGAAATAAAATAAGTCAGAATAGGAATTAGGAACCCAATCGGAAGAGGAGTAGAGAAGACCAGTTGACGGAGCGAAGGCGGTCGCCCCTCTTGACTCGTCCAAACCGTCCTCCTCTCTTCGAAGCAAACGCCGTTTAATTCCCCTCATTTAGGGAGAGCCGTCACCTTCCAAACAACTAGAATTAAGTGATGAGATCGGACGGCTCGTGTTTGGGGGCGTCATCAGTTGGATCGGGACCGTCAAAATCGGACGGTTATTATTTATTTATCTTTTTGATTTATTTTTTCTTACTTAATCTTCAGATACTGGGAGCTACCCGTTTCACGTGTCCGAACGACGAATTTGGCGGCTCGGCGCGTCTCGCCGCGTGAATCGTCAATGAAGGGCTCTAGCGGGGATCCAGTCACCCTCCCGTGAGGTTAACTCACTATGGCTCAGCGTGACGAAGGGGAGGTTTATGTGGGTTCGTCCGAGTTGGCGACAATGGGGTAGTGAGCGGATCCTGTGACATCGGTTGGGATGCCGTGCGGTGCGGTGCGGTTTGTTACTAATATCGCTGGTGCGTTAATTTAGGCCTCTGGGATTCGTTAATTACGAAGATGCCACGCAACTTCCAGCGGCCACCGTTTTTTTTTTTTTTGCCCAAGGTTTTCTTGCTTGTTTTCAGTGAATAAGTTCAGTTTTTTATTTCTGCCTTTAGTCGTCATGTTTGGTTGTTCTTAAAAAAAAAAAAAAGAAAAAAAAGCACAGAACGGCCTCTTGTTGTGTTTTCTTTTTCTTTGTTTTCTCTCAAGAGGAGGGGGTGTCGCTAAAGTCTGGTAAAATGAGATAATTTAAGGGTTCAGTTTAATCTCAGCTATAAAATCAAGTCATGGAGAGGACAGGTTGGTTTGCGGTGGTTCTAGAGAGAGAGCGCTTCAGACGGTGATGCAGGGCGTTGTCGTTATTTGGTGCAAGGAAGGGGCCTAAAGGTTGAGTTAGCGTAACGGTGAGGAGAGAAGTCCGTCCACTTGTTGGTGGCTCCGGGAAAAAAAAAAAAAAAATCCAAAACGGAGTTTCGGCACAACCACGGCCCGGGAAACGACGAGACGCGGCGGTTACTTGAAAAGAAAAGAAAGGAAAAGGAAAGAAAGAAGGGCGTTCTGCTGCCCCCACGTGGCATTCGGGCGTCCACGGTTTATTCCGGCGCTTAGGTCCTGGACGCCTGACCCGTGCCAAGTGTTTCTGAAATCTTGGAACAAAAATCACATTGGCCGGTATCGGAGATATGGAAGGGTTCCAATTTTACTATATATTTTTTTAGTATCTATCTTAAAAAAATAATTAAAAGCTAAAGGCTTCATTTATTAATAGAATCCACGGTCCAATAATTAAAATATCAAAAAATATATATATAAAATCACACCTAGTAGTGACCTAATGCACAAATCTAGATAAATCGATATATAATTTGTAAAATATATTTTTTACCA
Source organism: Phoenix roebelenii (assembly GCA_025769935.1). Taxonomy (NCBI): domain Eukaryota; kingdom Viridiplantae; phylum Streptophyta; class Magnoliopsida; order Arecales; family Arecaceae; genus Phoenix; species Phoenix roebelenii. The sequence goes on along the minus strand of JAOXJJ010032382.1, from coordinate 7,680 downwards.
ATATATACTACATGGCTAGGTGATACACACCAATAAATTAGTTATCTAGTAAGTGAATGCAGATATCTAGGTAAATGGACATATAGTTTTTAGAATATGGTGTTCATTAGTACTGTTACATAGCTTTCTAGTTTTATCTAATATAAGAAATTGTATACGTTTCTTAGATTTCATGGACTTCTTAGGGGTAAAGATCTTCGAAAAGAGAGAGGGATTTAGAAAAGCAGAAAGAAACTCAGGAGGAAAAAGAAGACCTCATAGATGGGATAGACACTTTGATAAGAAAAAGGATATATAGAAAGGCTTGACGAGGAAGAAAAAGAATGTGGATGGTCTCTCTTCATGGACGATCTCTTTTGGTACGTGCAATTTTTTTTTTGTTTTCTATAATTACAGGATTGGCTGGTTCTATTAATAGGAGGAGTTCTATCTTTACTTGACTTTTAGTTTTCTTTTTTAAGATAAACGCGAGATGAAATATGGCGAAAGAGAAGTCTCATCTGATATGATATTCTATAGCGTCTGCCCTATATAGATCCAACAAGCAGCAGTTTTCTAAGTCCAAGTGCACCCATTTGGGCAGTTGGTAGGGTGATGGACTTGCACAACCCTTGGACCGAGTGCTCAAGTGCAAGGTTGCTAAGATAGAAACTAAACACTTAATGTTGCTCGAATTATATAGTAAACATCTTGATATGAAAAGATACTTCAATGCACCACATTATTCCTCGCTCTAGTCCTTGTTCAATTAGTCGAATGGTAGACACTCCATGTATCTTTTGATATTAAGTAGAACCAAAAATAGCCAGCTGCATTGCTAATATGCAAGACACTCATGGTAAATAAATGTAATTTGAAAAGGAAACAAGATGTTTAGTAATTTATTTCTCATGGTTTCTAAAGGATGGCGATGATGATCGATGCTCTCTTTTTTGCAGCATTGTCGCAAAGTTGGAACTGATGCAGTTGCAAGTAAAGCCTTCTGGAAGAAGTTTTAAGGTATGAGGGCATAGGAAGAGCATTGGTGGATATCTGTGGGGAAAAATTATATGTTGGAATTACTTTCTTTGTGTGAATCGAATTATCTTTAGTTAGAAAACTCTTGAATTAGTAATAACTATAAAATATAGCTTGATCCCTCTTTCCACTAACCATAAAGCAACCATGAGAGGTATATCTTTGTCAATCACCTTATTACATTTAGAGGGCAAGTAGGTGAAGATCGAATTTCCCCACGATCTACAGATCGTGCATTTGTTCTGCCATGCATCCAGAGCACACTAAATAGGACACGAGCTACTAGCACCAGACTAAAATGCAAGATATGCATCTTATCTTAAATTGATTGTGAGTTTGCATGATTAACAAGCACCCATCATGCATATTACAGCTTTAATACTGTTGACACTAAGATATGGCTCGACCTCGATGCCGAGCTGACGAGGCCGCTGGAGAGGTCAGCCTACCTGTTGTCTTAGTTGGAGGAGTCGACTTGAAGGTTGTTGCACGTCTCCAAAGCGAAAGAGATGGAGAGGGTTGTGCTCGGATGGTGGCTATATGTCAGATCTAACCTGAAATAATACTGACAAAGAAAGTTGATATGCCATAGAGTGTTTGGTGGGAGGCCCTCTAATGCCTAAGTCAGACTCAACTCTCAGAGAACAATGGAGATGTTATGAAAGCAGCATAATAACAGCAAAATGGATGGATATAGAGCTTAGAGGATTTGAGAAACTTAGAAAACTTACCTGGAAGGTCTCCTAGGTATGATTTATATAGACAAGGGTTGGCGCTCATCATCGAGCAAATCAGACAAGTGTGTGGGCCATTTTCGCAATAGACCATGCGTCTCACCTGAACATCATGCCTGCATATCTAACTTGCATGGATCGCTCGCACGTCATGTAGTTAAAAAAATCGTTCGCGATCATGGTCAAGTCATCACTAACCGGAGCGAGAGTTTGAAATTTGAAGGTCTCTCCGCATGTCTCTAGGGTCGGCTGTGTGGCGGGCTCATATTAGTCGGCTCATGGCTACATAGTGAGCTCCTGTTGGTCGGTCCGCCATGTTGGCTATAGTCGGTTCCAAGGTATATAACTTTTCCCTCACTTTTGAGACTAAGTTAACTTGCTTGGCTCAGGCAAAGGATATAATCTCTTCGGCAGAGACAACCAACCGAAGCGAGCCATAAAATCGATCAACTGGAGTTGTCTTTTCAGTTCCAAAAATCTTTTGAAAGATGCATTTATAATTGCGTGCTGGCATTTACTCTTTCCAAAGAAGTATCATTCACAGCGTGATATTCAGAGTAACGATTGGGTACTTTTGGTAATGGCGATCCGTGTGATTGCCAAGGATCAAACATCTAGATGACACATGATGTAGTGTAGGCCGAGCAGGCGAACTGTCATGTCGATTCGAGCCCTTTAGGAGCTCTATATATATAAAGCGGGCGATCTGTGTGTCTCCTTCATATTTGTCCGTCTACAATCCTATGCTTGGAGAGGGAGAGAGAGAGACCGGGAGCGAACAAGAGCCTTTGGGTTCCTTCTCACCTTCTATATTTTAATATTCAACTTTGGATAGATTTTTTGAGGTTAAAATTTGATTAATATTAAAAAATATTACCTTTTTAGATGACAACAAAATAATATATAAAATTAACTATAACAAATAATAAAAAAAAATAATTTCTAACAACTTGTTTGGATGGTATCACTTCTTATTCAAGTCGTAATTGGATGGAAACTTCATCCAAGGTAACATGGCCCGAAAAATGCGATAAGTATAATATAGAAGATATTAGATAGACTTTCCTAATCTTAAACAAGAATTATTATTATCTGAATATTTTACAGAAAATAATTATTATGACATTCATTGCACCGTTACACTTCCAACCATAATTTCCCTACTTACACGTGGCAGAGTGGATGAGTCTATCCACGCTCCGATGGAAGGAACGTCGGAGGTTCACCAACGTACACGTGCCAAAGAGGTATAGTGCACGTGTTCTTGTCCCGCGTCTAGGGGAGATGGTTGCCTTATCTTTTTCGACACGTATGACGACAATTAGGGTGGTGGGCCCACGAGGAAGGGCGATGGAACCTTATCCTAACGAATAAACTATGCGGACCCGGCGTTCCCCCAACTGAAGAATAAAGAAATCAAGTTTTATAAAGGTGCACACCTTTCCATCAGCACTATGGAGTCCACGCGAGCCAATCAGAATCTAGTGGCATCGACACGCGTGAGCCGTCTGATTCCGAGGCGTCATTGTCGAACAACTTTTATTTGGTTCTCTTCTTCAGATTTCTGTGCTGTTCTAACACCTCCCTTCTCGAGATTATAGGAATTAAACAAACTATATTCCGCACAAATCTTTTTTTTTTGGCAAACAATATATTTAGAGGTTCTTGGCATAATTTTATTCTGGACAAACCAAAGTTGGGGATTTTGGACATATTCATTCGATTTGGTAAGTCAATGGTTGTCTACTTTAGAGGATTGCACTTTTTTTTTTTTTTTGTTTGGTATAACGGATTGCACCTTTTCGTTTGCAGCAATACAATGAATTTTATTGACAGGCACGATATGTTATAACTAAACCAGAATATTTGTATAGACCCAATATGGTTAGCTATATATGATAATTTTAATAACAAGCAATGTGCCCATCATCCGTCAATGATCTTGCAACTGAGGATGGGGTCTGACATTAGCAGAAGATGGATCTGAAAGCCATCTGATAACTATCAAAATTTCTCTTTGAATGAAGATGCGAAGCTATCAATATTCGTGTAGCATAATCAACCCCATGTTCCTACATGATATGGGTTGTAGTATATGTCGGTTATCGTTCCAATAATCGATTCCTTCTAAAAGGTGATTCCCGATGTCCGGAGAGAGTTGGATTTGTATAAATGGGAGTTTTCTACTTCTGAATAAAGTTTCTTCCATTGAAGCTAACTTCTTTCCACCATATACTGTGTAGGGACTATTCCGGCCACACCTTATGTGGCCATCCAACCAGGAATATTGAAGAAACCATGATCAACATTTTATTACAATGAAAGTTCTTTTCATTGTGTGGTAGATCTAAACCAATCTTACATTGGACCAAAATCTATGAAGGTTCCAAAACTTCGAAGTGATCAGGCTTGACAGGTAACTAGCAACCCTGCTTTGAGTCAATTCAGACTGTAGATTTTAGCTAAGCTTGAATAGCTTGGAGTTGAGTTCAATCAATCTTGCAGGCAGGTCTACCAAAGAGTACTCCACTCACATCCTAAATGTACCTGGAGAACCAGCTGATGACATATCAATAATTATTTTTCACTGATTAGATTAAATATACTGCGAGTGATGCAAGCGAAGGGACGCTACCTTCATGCCATTGCGTCGGTCACAAGGAGGACAAAGCCTTCCATGTGGACTCCAGGACAGGTATTGAGTGGGACTCCTACGATAGAGGCTTTACCATTTTTATTTTTCTTTTTATTTTGGATGATAGAAATCCTTTTCTTGAAAAACAAGCATGCTCATGTTCGCATTTTATCCATGGTCATTGGATGAACATTAGATCGATGCAAAAAAAGCACTATGTTCCCTCCATTTATTTGCTCTCTATAACAACCCAAGATCTCACCCAAAATAGCTAGCTAGAAGGTATTATTTGGATTCCTTGATCCTGTATAACTACCTAAGATCTATCCAGCGAATAACCGATATGGGACTAAACTCACGACTGCATGGATCCTTATATACTCCTTCCATTCAAGCCCGGACGTTCTCGTTAGGCTAAAAGTTCAAATCCATTCAAATCTAATCACAAACACCACGATTGACCCGTGGTCAACCCTAATGGATCCGTGCTAGAGTGTCCCTAGTTCATATAGATTATGGGCTGGGTCTGCTCTGATACCATTTGTAACAACTCAGGAGCTCACCCAAAATAGCTAGCCGGAAGGTATTATTTGAATTCCTTGATCTTGTATAAGTATCCAAAATCTATCCGGTGAATAACCAATGTGGAACTAAACACACGCCCGCATGGGATCCTCGCACTCTCCTAACCGCCTCTGTCTCCTCCATCGTGTCATAGCTGGAGATTTGCAAGGTCTTGTCCATGCAAATATATTTGTCAAAAATTATAGACCAAAATTTTAAGATATATTAAGAAAATAGTAGCATGATAAATAAATATTGGATCATATAATGTAAATTATGACTATGGATATAAAACAAAAACCAATCCACTGATAAAAAACGAATGGTTGATCCACCAGTCGACCAAAAACTCAAGCAATCCATGAAAAAATATGGAAATTTTAACATACTAGACCAATTTGGATGCATTTTGACTTGGCAAGTTTTAAAACTACAAATTGAGCATAGAGTAGAAAATCAAGGCTTAGATAGATAGCATGGCAACCATGGCTCATCTTTATGAGGCCCATCTCCATGCATGAATGTCATCTCTATTGGTCCCCCAGGAACGTTTTTCTTTTTGTTTTTTTTTTTTTTTTTGAGTCAAGGAAACTAGTCTTTCTAGTTCACACTATAAACATGGAATATCCGTGGAACGTTTTTTAAAGATGCAAGAGAGGTTCCAGCCAAAGATTTCACTGCACATCAATCTCAGACATATTCCAGCCACAATTTAAGTCTTGGAGCACATCAATACTTACGCCACTTTCTTTCTTTCAGAAAATTATCTTAATCAACATCAGGTGGTATTTTTAAAACATAAATAAATCAACATCAGGTGGAGCCCACCCAGAGAAAATGTCATTTTGCATGAATGATGAATCACGTTTGCCCCCATTTTTTGTGGTTTGGATGTCTTTGTCTCTACCATTTTATAACCCAAACTTCCCATAGGACTTAGTAAATAATCACCTCACTTTGTTAAGGGCAATTTGTTTATTGACGCTTAGTAAAAATGCATCACTTTCTTAAGGGCATTTTTTTAAATTAAATACATTTTTTTTTACCATAATCCTCTTTACCATAATCCCCCCCTCTCTCTCTCTCTCTCTAAATCTGACACATAAAATAAAAGAAATCTGAATTATATCGAGTTTGCAGTCATCAGGTCCACTTCAACTCACGTGTACCACACTTATCGCAGTACTGCAACATTTAATTGAATTGTTGGAAGAAAGGTTCACCATTTGTTAGCGCTTTTTTTTTTAGTGCAACAACGTCTCACTACGTGCGGCTGTGAGTACGTCTAAAAAAATCAGTACAGAATGCGCTTTAGTGCCAATGGTACATGCTCCAGTGCCTCTAATGTGATGGGTCCAGAGTGGTGCTGCAAAAGAGGTGACTCAGGCTGCTGCACTGTTCGCCTTCCAAAATTTGTTAGTTTTACTAACTTTGATAGAAAATGAAAGGCTAACGGTTGACCACCATGACGCAATTGACATTTGATCCCCTCGCACATTCCCAACAATAATAACAAAGAGCCATGTGGAGGACATGGCCCTCCCTCTATTTTATGTCAAAGGTTTGATCATATCCCATAAGGGAGCATGAATGCAAGGCTATCTTCTTAGCTTGCATGGGATTTTATCCATTCCCTTTTCCATCCTCCACAAGGGGGAGGATATTATAAGATTGGACATGTGACACCAAAGGAGGCTGTGGTTGTTAGGATAGGAAGGAAGGCAGCAGCAGCTTGCATTGGGACCACCTTTAGCAGGTGTTGATCTTAACCCAATCTTCAAGTACTTGACCAACATCAAGGGAATGCCTCAATAATTGAGTTCTAGCTTTTTTTCTTACCTTCTAAGTTCGAACAAGGCTGGGATGGTCATATGAGGCAATTGGAATAGTTGGGAAAACCAGTTCATAATCCTTTTCTGGGTTCTGAATTCTCTCAAGTCTCTTTCCTTTTCTTCTTGGAAGGTGTTATACCATCAACAATATTAGCACAAGATAGATGGACATGATTGATTAATGTACATTATATATGATGCATAGTTCTAACCTGCTCGTCATACTTATTCATGCAGCTGAGTTTTTTAGCAAGATGCAACGCATTGGTTTATGTGTCCATAGGGCTAGGAAGCCCTCTGATGTGTGGAGTGCTGTGATGTAATCTTCTGCTGCAGGATACTGCCTTGAAGAGGAGGAGAGAGAGAAAACGGAACTCTTTTTCTGAAAAAAGAAACGAGAAAAGAAAGAAAACTTGCACCTCAAATTGAGGAAATGGTCCATGGAGAGTTTGAAAAATAAATGCTGAAGAGATGAGGTAACAGATGAACCAGATTCGAGGGGCGCAAGCAAAATTGAGAATTGAATAAGGTTCACAGCTGGCTGCTCTTTAGATGCAGAGGCTATGGTTTTGTTCTGCTCATTGTCTATGCTCTTTTGTTGCAAAACACTTGTGTCATATTCTCTATTATCTTTTAATACTGTTTTAAAAAAATATATGCATTGGCTCCTCAAAGAAGTCTATCTGCAAGGACCGGAAGTCATTAAGACCCTGTTTGGAAGAGCTGTTGGCAGTAGAGCTGTTGAAAGTAGAGCTGTCTGAAGTAGAGCTGTTATAAAAAGTTGTTTGCTGTTTGATAACTACATTCGTAAAGTGCTGTGGTATTTTGTTTTGTGTTTGGTAAACAAACTGAGAAAGTACTTTTGCATGACAAAATTACCATAAAGGACATTGCATAG
>JAOXJJ010032249.1:0-22062 GCA_025769935.1 Phoenix roebelenii | reverse complement strand
GGGAGGGAGGGGTTTTATAAACCGAACCGACCTGATAAACAAAATCGTTCCAATTTGATGTTGGTTTGGTTCGATATGGCCCCAACCATTCGGCTTGGGTTGGTTCGATGAATGTTGATCTAAAGACATATGCTTTCTCAATAGTAAAATAGACATTTGTACCCATTTAAAGAATGAGAGTATTGTGATAGAATGCACTTAAAGGTTTGTGGATCTAAATTTACAATAAATGGTGTCAAATTATGCACCAAGAAAAATAGTTGTAACCAAAGACATAGGATTATTGGCAAATATATTGTCATAGAAACAACACTTCAGTGGGACCTCTGTTGAAATTTTACTAGGCCAACCTCATGGTCTATTGGAAAAAGGTGGTCAACCTCATGTCTCATACAAACATCCGACCATGCTCAAGAGCATGGTCTGCCGTACTGCCTGGAACGAGGCATACCATACTGTATCAGGAGGAAACTGATATAAAACTTAACTTCAAGTTGGTACAAGCCTTGTACCGCCCTGTACCGAGATATACCGCTCTATACCGAGGTCTATAGGAAGATTGACGAACTCTCATGACAAACTGTGGGTCTTCGGTCAACCTCATGACCCTAAGAATGCTAAAGGGTTTAGCTTTGAGTATCTCGGACTTGGCCTCAGAATGGATCTACATCCAGGGGTTTGATCAGCATAATCAGCAAGCGTTGGGAAGTAAAACTACCCCAAATAGGAACCATCTCCTTAGCGGACTTGACGACTCGAACCAATTGTTCTTTCCCGGGAAAAATGAATGAAAGGAAAGAACCATTTTCCTCAGGTTAGGAGGTCAGAACATTGGCTTTGAATAGACCATTATGCTCATAATGTTATATGGCTACCGGTACCAAGGCATACCGAGGTGTGTACCGGTCTGTATTGAGGCATACCGACCTATATCAAGGTGTACCAAGATAAAAATTGAGAAAAATGACTAAGGGGCTGTTTCGAAACAGAGGTGCACCGTACCATACTGTACCGAACCAATAGGATACCGATACAATATCCGATACTGACCTCTTGAGGGGTTTGTGTTATACATAATAAAGAAATATGGAAGTTGTTTACTCCACTCTGCTCCGGTGTACTATAGTTGGTTTTTGAAGGATGGTATCACGTGTCCTTTTTGATCATTCTAAAACATGTAAGCCTCGTTGCAATGCACTTAAGGATTCAATCCAAAGGATGCAGTGCCTATTGAAACAAAATGAAATCTAGCTAATGCCCCTACACTTTACTAGAACATCAACAAATAAAATCTATTCTAAGCTATGATATGGTAGAATCAAGTTCCAATAGAATCAAGTTCTTCAAGGAATGGCAATTGATTTTTGTCGTAAGGCTGACATTTGTACTAATAAGACTGTTTTGAGTGCCTGTTGAATTGGCACCGTGTTGGCTGCATGCCAATACTTATCATGCTGCCATGCCAGTAAGTAGAAGAATGCCAAGCATTGGCATAACTCGCACGGCATGAAACTATGCCGGTTCTAGGTTGACATGTCACCAGTAAACAATACTTAACTCCTTGCCTCCAAGAAACCTAGAGATATTCTATATGTCAATTTGTAATTAGACACTGTATGCATGGCCACAAATTTATGCATTGTAATCGGCATAGTCTCTTAGTATTAACTACCAAATTACATATTTAACTTGTCAAATTCCTTTGCCTATCTATTTTCTTTTCATTGTTAACTAAAGAAAGTTGCATTTCAGTTGTACTAGAGGTTGATGGTAGGTCCATTCCTACTAAGTCCTTTGAGTTCTTGGGGAATTGCCTCCCTAGTTGTGTCTCTTAGTAGATGCCCCCATCCTCTTCGCAAGTCAATGTGCCAACTCATTGCATGTCATGACCCGAAATTTGATCTTGATCGAATGCCAAGTTGTGACCACCATAATCAATTAAAACTTCATTAAAATTTAAATCCTCAAAAGAAACTATGACATCCAACAATGTATAACTAAAACATAACTCAAAATATTAAAACAAAATCCACTCAAACTATGACATCCAACAAAATATTAAAACAAAATTCACAATATGATACCTACTTTCTGGTGTCGCTTCGATAATCACTAGATCTAATTATCCAAATATTAATTTTGAAATATCAAGTCTACCTCCTCAAGTAGGTTTGCTTAAGCTTTTACTAGTCACTCTGAAAAATTTATATAAAAGAAAAGGTAAGCTACAAAGCTTAGCAAGTAAAATTCTATCATGGTCATGATATGCTAAACCGGCCCGGTTCAGCACGTATCGGATCGGTCCATGCAATGTACTGGTGTGACCCGGACTGGTTCGGATCGGTACTGCATTATAATGGTGCGAACCAGACTGGTTCGTACCGGTATGCGTGGGGAAGAAGAAGAGGAAGAGAAGGAAAGAAGAGGAAGAAAGAAGAAGAGGAAGAAGAAGAGGAAGAAGAGAAAGAGGAGAAGAAGAGAAGAAGGGAAGTCGGGACTTGGGCCGATCCCCTCCCGTGCACCCCGACGAGGATCACCTTCCTCCCAAGAGCTTCGTTCGCCCTTCCTTGCTCATGGGAGAAGGGGAAAAAGAGAAGAGAGGAGGAGAGAGGAGAAGAAAGGAGAAAGAAGGAGAAGCTTCGAGAAGAAGGAAGAAAAGAAGGAAATGAAAAAGAAAAGAAGAAAAGAAAAACAAAGGCGGCAGTGTGCGGGGAATCGCGCCCATGCGCAAAGAAACGAGCAGAAAAATTTGCCCGCGTGCAGGAAAACGCGCGGGGAAGTGCCCCCACGCGTTGGGCAGCATGCTTGCGTGCGTGTGGGGAACGCGCCACCTCGCCCATGGAAGCGACAGAAACGCGTCTTGCGCCCGTGCACGTTGGGAACCGTGCGGGCGCGCTTTCTCTCGGCGGACCGGGTCGGTACCGGTTCTGTACGGCCCGAAGTGGTACTGACTCGGTCCGGATCGCCAGTGGTATGCCGACCGGTACTGGTTCGGCATATCTTGATCATGGTATAGAATTTTTCACTTAAAAATGCATGAATCTTAAATCATAATACAAATCAAATTATTTGTAAGAATCCAAGTGTGGGTTTATTGAAATAAAGTGAAATCAAAAGTTTCATTAAGAAATGTGATGAAAGAGTCAAAACGTGTGATTGTCAAGAAGAGTTTAGATAATTCACACTAGATCATGAACTGTAATTTTTTGGAAGTTCAGGTGGTTCATTTAATTGCTTTGATAATGAAAATTCCAGAAATTAAAATCCACTAATAAGGAAGAAACAAGGAAACAATCAAAACACATTGACATCAAATTCTAATATTTTGTATAGTTTCACATTATTTTATCAAGTTTCACTTATCCCCTTGAGGTCACTCATATCCTCAGTGCGAATGCAAGCGAGACCACTTATCCTTATTGATAATTCAGCTAAGGCCAGTCATTAACCTCATTGCTAGTGCAAATGAGACCACTCATATCCTTGAGGCTTACTCATACCACATAGCAGAGGGTCCACAGATCCCACATAGCCAATGGAACGTTCCCCAACAATGATTCGAGTGAGGCCACTCATAAACCACTTGGTTGGTGGTTACTAAGATCCTCATTGGTAATCCAAATGAAAAACCACCTAGACAGTGGTTCCTGACTGAAAGTCAAGTGAGGCCACTCATATACCTCTTGGCTAAGGGTCCACTTTTTAATTTATGATAATGTCAGGTTTTCATGCTTAACAAAATTCATCAAATTCCATATTGAACATTTAACAAAAGCTCCAAAAAGATCATGCACTTTCAAAATTGGCATTTAGAAGATTCCGTACATGATTTCAGTTCAGCAGAGATATTCTCGTTCAAAATATAACAATTTAAAAATATACATGATTCCAAAATTTTCAAATTAAATAATTTTAAAATTAAATTAATTCCATATTTTCAAGTAAGAATAGGTAAGTGTCAAATCAACTTTAAAATTGAATTCAATGGAAGTGTCAGAATTTCAAAGACCGCAGGCTTTAAAAACAGCAGTAATGTTTAGATTTTAGAACTTCAAAATGACAATTTTGATATTGACTACATTTCAAAGAAACAAGTGGAATTTGGTTCCAAATCACATGGAAGAATTACTTTCAAAGTATCCATTCATTTTTGAGAAAATACTAAGATTTTGAATTTGTACGAGCAGACAAACCTAGAAGTGACTAAGAGATTCAAAATCAGAAAACAGTTCATAAAACCTTAATTTCTGAAGGCATGAAAGAGTCCCTTACAAGGAAATCCATAGTTTTGAAAAAGACTTTATGACTTGGAGTATCAAAACACAAAATCTTCAGATTGATTTCAAAATATAAATAAATAAGACTTAAGCTCAAGATATATGGGGACGTCACGTACAAGAAAAATCTTAATTTTGGAAAGGATCATGTCATTTAGAATTTTAAAACCATGAATGAGCTCAAAGCTGGTTATGAGATTTAAAGGTAGCACTAATAAAATAAAAACTAAATCTAGATTTGAAACCCTCATCATCAACATCTTCATCATCATCATCATCATCATTTTCTTCTTTATCATCATCATCATCATTTTCTTCTTTATCATCATCATCATCATCGTCGTCGCCTTCTTCTTTCCTTCCTCCTAGCTAGGCTACCCTTCCTCCTTCCCTTGACTTGCCCTCCTTGGCTTGAGTTATAAGCTGACATGCGGTTCAAGTTTACATTGCACCCACTTCGCTTGGTCGGTTCCTCTAGCACCTTGGTAGTTCATTTACAAGCGGGGCCCACAAGTACAAGTATTTAGGTTTCGTTGGGCAAGGAGGTCCAGTTAGTAGGTGCCTCAGCAAGCAGATTAAGACAGACAGATAGACAGAGACAATTCAATATAATTAAAATCCTCTCCTTTTATTTTCATTTCTACTTTCAGTTACTTTAGACAGTACACATGATTAAGGAAGTAACCCTATTTGAACTAAAAAATATTTAAAATTCCAATTACTCAAGAATTAAAAGTTGATTTCCTAACTTTAGTTCGAAACCCCAATTTTTGGTTCTAAGTCAATTTTTAAACTTCCAAATGCTAAAGTATTTCTCAAATCTTAAGGTTTCATAAATTTCCTTAAATCTAAAAACAATACTAAAATCCAAATGTCTGATAGAAAGGTCTTATGAATTAGTATTCAAAGTGTGTGTTCTAAAATGATACTTACATCACTTATGCCTTAGTAAAATGGTTCACTTTTCATATTTTGTACACATCCATAGTCGTACCGGTCGGTACTGTACCATACCAGTACCAAACTAGTATGTACTCGTACTGTATTGACACTCGGTATGTCTCATCGTCTCATATCATACCATGCACCTATAGCTTAATAGGATGGTATTGGTATGGGGTCGGTACTGAGACTGTGAACCTTGCATCCATATATATACTAAAATCCAAAAATCCAATTAGAAAAGTCTTATGGATTAATCTTCAAAGCATGCTGTGCTGAATCGGTTCGGTCAGCAGTGAAAAACGATTTCGGCCCCTTTGGAGCCGGAACTGAGCGGTAAGAAGACGTACCGGTGCGAACTGGACATGTTTGCACCGGTATGCAGGCGCGCGAGGCGGCGCGCCCACACGCGGGGCAGCTTGTTGAGGACTGTACGAGGCGGCGCCAGGGCTCTCGGCCAAGGAAGACTCGGAAGCATGATGAGGGCGAGGGAGGTCACTTGGCATGGATGGAAGGTTGCCCAACCTCGGCCGAGCACGCCGAGCCTCGGCCGAGCTCATCGCGCGTCCATGCATACATGCCTCGGCCGAGCACGCCGCACGCCCATGCATGCCTCGGCCGAGCACGCCCAGTCTCGGCCGAGCACGCCGCACGCCCATGCATGCCTCGGCCAAGCACGCCCAGCCTCGGCCGAGCATGCTAGCCCTGCCACACCCATGTTAGGCGCTTGCCAGGGCCATGCCGACCTGGCCAGCGCCCTGTCAGGCCCTGCGACCAGCCATTCCGCCCTGCCAGGACCTGCACCCAGCCAGTCAAGGCCATGCCTGGTTTGGTCGGCACCAGGACATGGCCAGCCCCTGCCCAGCCATACCCTGCAGCCACACCAGGCCATGCCTATGGCTTGCCAGCCACTGCAGACCCTCACCATTAGCTAGTAGCCTGCCAGCCATGCCTTAGCCACTCCTTTGGGGTAAGGCACCTTTGGATATCTTAGAACCTTGTATCCACTTGTATTTTCGGCCTTGAAGGCTTAGGAGGGACTTAGTCTCTATTATATTTGGTCTTGGGGTTTGTTCAAGACTTGGGCTAGCAAGAGCCAATCATAGCTCTTGTTAGATTGTTCTTGTATCTTGATCTTTTGGGAATAGAATCCATCAACAAGCTTTCCTCTACATATCTTCTCGTGTTGATTGTTCTTCTTCAAGCCTAGTGACGGGTCAAGCTGCAACCAGTAGACCCGCCTCTTGTCTTGGATCCCACGACCATTCGAAAAAGCATGTCAAGTGTTTCCAACAAGCCAAGGGTCGAGCCAAGCTGCAGCAGTAGACCCGCCCCTTGACCTATTCTCCACGGCCTTCTGAAGAGGCGAATAGCATCCGGCGTTACTCGTTCGGCCCGTGTCCGTACATTTCAAGGCATCTGCAAGGAGCTTAAGGCAAGAAGCTTGGTGTGGGGGCTTAGGGCCGAAAGCTGCCCTCCAACATTGGTTCTTTCATTGAGATCTTCAGTGGAAAGATCTCTTCCAAGAGGTAACGCGTACAACCCCAAGAAAATTTCAAATTTTATATTAGGTTGAGATTAGGTGCTTTACTTTCCGTTGCATGCTTAGAAGTGAAGATTACTTTTCAATACCTTCATATTACTTGTTGCAATAAGGGGGTACCCTAGAAGTTTATTTTGCATGCAATAGTGCTTAAAATTCTGCGATATACTTTGATATTTGCAAAAAAGGAGTAAGCATTTTTTTTATGAAAGGGAACGGGTTGATCTCTATATTGCTCATCATAAGGATAGTGCCAATGGGGAGGCTAATGGTAGTACCCGACACTATTTGATCCAACTATTCAGTGTAGGGTATATTAGGAACGGCACAAGAGGAAGGCTAATGGTAGTACCTCATGCCCTCTTTCCAACTACATTAGGTAGGGAGTAAATAGACCTTCAAAATGTCTCTCTTGGGGGAACAAGTGATTCTTACTTTGTAAACCTTTGTTGTAATTGGTGGAGATTGAGTGGTGTTCATTACAAAATTTTATAAAAAAGGAGGGTCAGATCATTCCTTGGGTGACGGCCAAAGGAGGGTTGGGGTGGTGATTTGGAGTTAAAAAAATCATGGAGTCCGGAGGAAATTCGAATACCCACCAAGCAAGGCTTGAGGGTTTAGAAGGAAGTTCACAACAACTAAGCCGGGCCTTAGAAAACATATCCACCACCCTAGCCAGAGTAAATGCCCATCTAGAGAGATTAGATAGGAGGGTTAGTAAAAATGAAAGAGAAAAGGAGCTTAGAAGATCCAATGAGGGAGAACCTTGGTCACAGGCATCACGGTGGGGCCAAGGAAGAGGAGAGAGGGGGAGTGAAGTTGGGAGCTTGAGGGCTAACCAACTTGATGAGATTGACCATCGGAGACCTCGGAGGAGAGGAGGAAGAGTAGAAGCCTGGGGTGTTGAAATAGAAAGATGGCTAGATGATGAAGGGCCTAGCTTAAGAGGAGGAAGCCATGGGGAAGAAGAGAGTGAGCCCAAGGAAGACCCATTCCATGCCCAAAGGCCTATTGGCCGGAGGAATTTCGTGGAAGGAAGGAGAAGAGTGAGGGTAGAAGAAGATTTTGGTGAAGAAGCTAGGGGACCATGGCAACAAGAAAGAGGGGTGAGAAAACCTAAGATTGACTTTCCAAAATTTAGTGGTGGAGACCCCTATGAGTGGATGGATAAGACGGAGCAATACTTCGATATATATGAGGTGCCGAGAGGAGACCGGGTCACACTTGCTAGCTTCCATCTTGAAGGAAGAGCTAGCCGGTTGTGGAGGTGGATCCAAGACCTCTATGTGAAAGATGGAAAGAGACTTAGGTGGACGGCTATCGTCAAGGAGTTCATGTCACAATAAGGTCCCTCTCCCGTTGTGAACCACCACAGCCAACTCGCCAAGTTGAAGCAAGAAGGAAAGGTGCAAGCTTACATTGATGAGTTTCGGCTACTACAAACCATGGCGAGTGGGTGGTCCGAAGAAGCATTATTGGGCACTTTTCTTGATAGTTTGAAGCATTGGTTAGCTAAGGAGTTGAAGCTTAAGCAACCAACAAGGCTTCAAGAAGTAATGAGAATGATGGAGATCTTGGACCAAAGCTATGGTCCGGAGAGAAGAATGATAAAGGAAGGTTTCCATGCCAAGGCCACTATATCATTGCCACCAAAAGGGCCTTGGAAGGAAAACGAAGAAACCGATAGAAGCAACAAAGAGCGGCCTCAACAAGTTAGAAAGCTTTCTAGATACAAGCTCCAAAACTACATCAAGAAGGGGTTATGTTTTAAATGTGGTGATAAATGGAGACGGAGCCATCAATGCAAAACTGGCCAAGCCTTCCTACTTGATGTGGGCTCCGAGGAGGGGGGAGCTACTTCGGATGCTTCGGATGATGATGTTGAGGAGCATAGAAATGGGGCTGATGTTAGCCCGAAAGATGAGGCTGAGCTATCCTTGCATGCCATGTTCGGGGTGCAAAGACCGTCCACCGTGCGTTTGATGGCATGGGTGGGCAAACATGAAGTATCACTTTTGGTGGATAGCGGTTCTTCCCACAATTTTATCAACTCCAGAATTGTGAAGAAGGTTGGCTTGAAAGTGGCGGTCGTGGAGCCCTTTGAAGTCAAAGTACCTAGTGGAGAAAAGCTCAAATGTGAAGAAGTTGTGAGGGACGTTCGCTTGAATGTCCAAAGGGTGAGGACCAAGGCCGATTTGCATGTTCTCCAACTAGTCGGCTTGGATGTTGTATTGGGGAATTCATGGTTGAAAGGCTTGGCCAAGGTGCTAACCGACTATAGCACCATGACCATGGAATTCAAACTTGGAGGCCAAAAGAAGAAATGGACCGCCATGAACAACAAGGAGGTGTGGTCTTGTGAAGCTAATATGATTGAAAAGTTGTGCAAAGGAGGGGCCTCTTGTTTTGCCATTGTGGTGACTGGCCGACATCATGAAGAAGGCAAGAAGGAGGATGAGTTGGAGGGAATTTCTCCAAAGATTCGGAGCTTGTTGGAAGATCATCAAAATGTCATGAAGGTACCCACATCTCTTCCACCTCCAAGAAGTTTTGATTATTCTATCCGATTGAACAATAAGGCCACATCGGTAAATGTCCTACCCTACTGGTATGCACATTTTCAAAAAGAAGAGATAGAAAGGCAAGTAGAAGAGATGTTGAAGCAAGGGTTGATACGCCATAGTACTAGTCCCTTCTCATCTCCGGTTCTACTTGTGAAGAAGGATGGTACTTGGAGATTTTGCACCGACTATTGAGCCTTGAATGAAGCTACCATTAAGAATAGATTCTCCATTCCTATGGTGGATGAAATGCTTGATGAACTACATGGTGCAAGAATCTTCACCATGTTGGACCTAAGGGCGGGATACCACAAAATCCGGATGAAGCAAGAAGACATCCACAAAACGGCATTCCGGACACACTCGGAGCATTATGAGTACCTTGTGATGCCCTTTGGCCTTTGCAATGCCCCATCTACTTTCCAAACATCCATGAATGAGGTATTCCGGCCTTACTTGAGGAAGTTTATGTTGGTTTTTTTTGATGATATCTTGGTCTACTCCCGATCAATGGAAGAGCACTTCAAGCACTTAAAGGTTGTGTTATCCATCTTGGAGAAGCACCACTTCTATATCAAGCCTTCCAAGTGTGCATTTGTCCAACTGGAGTTGGAGTACTTGCGTCTTATCATTTTGGGGAAAGGAGTGAGGTGGATCAAAGGAAGATTGAGGCTATGGTGGATTGACCTCTACCCATGAATATCTCGTCTCTAAGAGGTTTCTTGGGATTAACCGGCTACTATAGGAGGTTTGTGAAGAACTATGGATTGATTGCCAAGCCTCTAACCTCCATGTTGATGAAAGAGAAGTTTGAATGGACTTCGGAATCAAGGAAAGCTTTTGACAATTTGAAGAGGGCCATGACTCAAACACCAGTCCTAGCTCTTCCGTATTTTTCCATCCCCTTTGAAGTCTACACCGATGCAAGTGGAGATGGCATCAGAGCGGTCCTTGTGCAACAAAAAGACCCCAGCCTTTCTTTCAAAGCCTTGGGACCTATGAAGAAGGCTTGGGGGACATATGCAAGAGAACTATTGTCATTGGTGCATGCTGTCAAGGCATGGAGGTCTTACTTGCTTGGGAAGAAGTTTACTATTGTCATCGATCAACAAGCACTAAGGCACCTCTTGGAGCAAAAGATTGTGACCCCAGAGCAACAAAAGTTTTTAGTCAAGTTACTTGGCTTTGAGTATGACATTGTGTATCAACCGGGGAAGGAGAACAAGGTGGCGGATGCATTATTAAGAAAAGAGGGGAGCCCAATGCTTTGGGCGGCCTAAGGAGAAGAGCCCACTTCTATGGCTCTTAATGGGATTGAATGGCAGATTTGGGATCAAATTCGGGTGGCAAACAAGTTTGATGCGCAGGCCTTGGAGATCAAAGAGAAGATTGAAGCATCAACCGAGGGGGTGGCCAACTACAAGCTTAAGGAGGGATTCATCATCTACAAAGGATATGTCTATATGCCTAATGTCCCTAATTTAAGAAGCATCCTTGATCATTTTCACAATAGCAAGGAGGGTGGACACTTGAGTTGGCTTCTCACTTACATCCGAGTGAAACACTTCTTCTATTGGGAGGGGCTTAAAGCCGAATCAAGGCCTTGGTGGCCGGTTGTGAGGTTTGCCAAGAGATTAAATATGATCCAAGCGCACCTATGGGTCTTCTACAACCACTCCCCATCCCGAGCATGATTTGGGAAGATATCTTCATGGATTTTGTTGAAGGTTTGCCTACTAGCAAGAGCTTTGAAGTCATATTAGTGGTGGTGGACCGACTAAGCAAGTATGCTCATTTCATCCCCATCAAGCACCCGTACACAACCAAATCAGTGGCTACATCATTTGTGGAGTTAGTGGTCAAATTGTATGGCATTCCAAAGAGCATAGTTTATGACCAAGATAGGGTATCATGAGCACATTTTGGAAGGAGCTATTCACACTTCAAGGGAGCACATTAAAGGCAAGCTCATCCTATCATCCTCAAACGGATGGGCGAACGGAGGTAACTAACTGGACCCTTGAACGATACTTAAGATGCTTTTGCCACAACCAACAATCAAAGTGGGGGAATTTCATTGTTTGGGCGAAATATTGGTACAATACTACTTATCATGCTTCCATCAACACAAGCCCATTTGAGTTGGTCTATGGTAGACCCCCATCCGGGTTGTACCGACATGAGAAGGGAACGGCCAAGAATGAAGAGGTTGAACAAGCATTGGCCGGAAGAGACGAAGCTCTAACCAATGCAAGGAGGGAGCTCAAGAAGGCCCAAGAAAGAATGAAGAGGTATTATGACAAGAACCGAAGGGAGGTAACCTTCAATTCCGCGGATTTTGTTTATTTGAAGTTACAACCATACACTCAAAAATTTCTCAAGAAGAATTTCAGCTACAAACTCTCTCAAAGGTTCTATGGACCTTCAAGGTGATGGAAAAGATTGGAGAAGTAGCATACCGGTTAGATCTTCCAAACACTTCATTATTACATCCGGTCTTCCATGTTTCCTTACTCAAAAAAGTAGTGGGTAACCCTTCATTGATTGAGCAAGACCTACCCACTATTGATCATGATGGAAGAGTGCTACTACGTCCCAAGGAAGCTATCAATTACCACATATGGAGAAAGAGGAGAGAAAGAAGAAAGACATGGCAAGTCTTGATTCATTAGTGCGGTATGCCAAAAGAAGAAGCTTGGGAGGACTATGATGATGTGAGCCGACGATATCCACATTTTATGCTTAAGGACAAGGATAGTCTTCAAGGAAGGAAGAATGTTGAGGACTCCCACAAGCAACACCGCCGGAGCCCTTGGCCAAGGAAGACTCGGGAGCATGATGAGGTCGAGGGAGGTCACTTGGCATGGATGGAAGGTTGCCCAACCTTGGCTGAGCATGCCCAGCCTCGGTCGAGCTCACCGCGCATCCACGCCAGCATTCCTCGGCCGAGTGTGCCCAGCCTCTGCCGAGCGCACTCCCAATCTCGGCCGAGCATGTCGCACGCCCATGCATTCCTCGGCCGAGCACATCCAGCCTTGGCCGAGCCCACTGCACGCCCATGCATGCCTCGGCCGAGCACACCCAGCCGAGCATGCCCAGCCTCAGCCGAGCATGCCCAGCCTTGGCCGAGCATGCCCAGCCTTGGCCGAACACGCTAGCCCTGCCACACCCTTTTTTAAAGTTAAAATAGTCTTTAAATATTAATATATTAAAAAATTAATTTCAGCTTAGATTCATGTAGAATCCAATAATGGATGCTACATATATTTTTTTGGATCCTTGGGCATGTATCAAAGGCTGCTTATTTCTTAATTTTTTTCAAATTTAGGCCTAGGCTACTGTGGACGTGATCACATCAAAACTTGAATAAATGGACATCAAATTTTTATGGAAAGTAGCTTGCATGCTCCTAAATAGGTTTTTAATTTTACAGTTTTTTTTGTAATTTTTATTTATTTTAAAAAATTCTTTCATTTTTAATCCAAAAATATATTTCTAATTTTAAAAATTATATATAATCCAAAAATTAAAAATTTTTATGTGATTGTTTAGATCGTCCATAAATCTACAATACATAATAAAATCAAGCCGAAATCGAAAATTTTGGCACGATCTCTCCTTATTTTGCAATTTTCGAGCTATTTTTTGAAGCCCCTCCAAAAAATAAGAGAATAAGATAGGAGAGAGGAAGCACACCTTATTTAGGCTTGGATCTTCTTTCTGAACTATTGAATCGATGGGATTTTTAAGTTTTTGGGAAGGAGCGGTGAAAACCTCTCCGCCGGTTTCACTTGTTGTTGGGAAGGCCTTCTTAGAGCTTTCCAACGACAAATATAACCTTTATACTACTCAAAAGAGGGGGCCCAGTTCGGAATCAGGTCAACTCAGTGCGAATCGGTTGGTTAGCACTGAGTTTGAGCAGAACCGACCAATTTCAGGCCGGTTTGCACTGGTTCTGGCCGGTATGGATCTTTACCGG
Organism: Phoenix roebelenii; assembly: GCA_025769935.1. Classification (NCBI taxonomy): domain Eukaryota; kingdom Viridiplantae; phylum Streptophyta; class Magnoliopsida; order Arecales; family Arecaceae; genus Phoenix; species Phoenix roebelenii. Next base: position 8,760 of record JAOXJJ010032249.1, on the reverse strand, counting down.
CCGGTTTTGGACGGTTCGGGGCTGGAACCGAAAATTAAAGGCAAACTGACCTAGTTTCACACTGGGTCAGCTCATTACTACCTGAACCGGGCAGTTCGGCCCGGTTCGGCAGACCATACTTGCACCACTTAGCACCTCAATAGAATGGTTGACTTTTCATATTTTGTATCCATATATGTAAGTAGTTTTCTCTATATAGGTTGGGGTCATCATGTTGCACTCTCTAAAAGCATGAAAAAATTCTTGTTTTGGGCCTTGTTGTGGAAAAAAGACAATGTTCATAAGTTTCTTCTCCGGCCAATTTGTGATAGTTCTGCATACCTCAGGACCACCCTATCTTAGGTTGCTTTAAGCTCCACAAACATAGTGAGGTTAGCCTAACAAGGAATAGATCTTCGCTATAATATTCTTCCAAAGTCATTTCTCACCAAGAAACCAATTTGTGAATTCCTTGCCACCTTATCAAGCACCCATCAAAGTTATTCTTGAGACAGCATGCTTGTGCAAGGCCAAGGTAATATAGAAAGTTTTTGGAATTGATAAATTTTCTTTTTCTATCAACAATTGTGAATTCATACTAGGAGTTGCCTTGGTTACTCTCATTATAAGCAAGTCTATCATTCTAATTCTGAATTTGGTTGAACTATATCTGTTTCGTTTTCCAAACTGCATTACTAATATTATTTACTAATTTTTTTTGAAATACCTCTACTATACCTCATTGTATGATACTCCTCTGCTTAGGTATTGAAAGAGTCTAGGATATCTGCCTACAATAATTGCTTGAATCTTATGTATTGTCCTTAAGATTTGCCCTAGACTATTGCTAAGGACCCATGCGGGCATTCCCGCATCATCAGTTATGCATTGGATTAGATCTTGGTTAATTACATAGGGCCAAAGAATCCAAATATTACCTTCTGGCTAGCCTTTTTGGATGAGGTCTTATAGGCGTGTTATAGTCCCACACCAATTATGAGTTGGATATATCTTGGATACTTATACCGGGCCAAGCAACTCAAACAATATCTGTCGGCTAGCCTTTTTGCTTGAGGCTCTGGATCATTACAAATAGTAGGAGAGCAAATTTAGCCCATAGCCCATGTGGATTTGGAGACATTGTAGCATGAGCCCATTTAGGACTGACCATAGGCTGATTGAAGTATGTGAGTGGATTTGGACCTTTAGTGTAGCAAGGTCACTAGGGCTTAAATAGGTGGAGCATGTGAGGATCCATGTGGATGTTTGTTTTGTCTTATATTGGTTATGTGCTAGATAGATCTTGGGTACAAGGCCGAGGAACCCAAATAATACATTCTGGTTAGCGTTTTTGGATAAGGTCTTGGGTTGTTAAAATTTTTCTTTTATATAATACTTGAGTTGATTCAAAGGTTGTTCTTTCTGCTCAATTCATGACTATCTTGATATGGTTACATTGGCAGGAACATATTGTTTTTCCCTGCGTTCTCAATGCTTATATTGTCATCTTGTGCAGTGATGGATTTTTCTTTGCTGTCAAAGAAGTATCCTTGCTTGACCAAGGGAGCAATGCCAAGCAGTGCATTTTACAACTGGAACAGGTGAGACTATGTGAAGTCGTACTCTACACAGTGGCTCTTGAAAAAATTGTTTACATATAATGTTCCATGTAGTGACAGTCTATCATCCTGTGATCCTGATTTTTGAACCTGAAAATGTTGCTACGTTCTGTCTAATTTGTTTGAGAATGAACCTGTTTCTTTATAGTTTCTGAGGTTGCTCTATCTGATCCCAAACTTGTGCTTCCAGGAAATTGCGCTCTTAAGTCGTTTTGAACATGAGAACATAGTTCAGTATTTTGGAACAGACAAGGTATTCTCTGCTGTGACTTAAATTTTGTTCTCAGTTTGTTTGCTTTGTGCTCTTCAATTGATACACGATCATAATGGAAAAATTTATCTAATTTTGCATTCTCAAGTGCTGAGTCTTCTTTTGAAGATTTTTTTTCCATATATTTTTTTAAGACCTAAGCTGTAATACCTGGTTTTTTAGCTTCCAAGATGATGAGCTTAAAATGCTCTGTTAACTATTTTCTTGCAACCTTAACATTGTTAGCTTAATTGTACAAGTAAGAAGAACTTCTAATATTATTATCTCCTTCTACTTCTTTCATATCCCTGTTTTCATTAGGCAACCTGACTGTTGTTCTCAGTCCAAAGAATTGATTGTAAATTTTATACTTCTTTTGGATGAAACTTTGCAACTGAATTTTGGTTGAAACAGGCCTGGTTTCAGAGCTTCCCTTAAATCTAACTTATTGTGCCAGTTATCATTTATCTAAGTTTTAATAATTTCTTTAATTCCTTGAATCATAGTAGTAGTAACATTTTCTCAAGATTTAACTCAGATTTAAGAGTTTTGGAACTAGAACCATCATAAATGGGTTCCATGTTTTGATTTAGAAGAATTTTCTTAAGTCATATGTTTGGCAACTAGGAGCTCTTATGTCAAGACATGTAGGTCATCATTTAGGTTACATGTAAACTTCAAATTGCATGCTATGATCATATGCGATAATTATCAGACATTGTATGTATTGGATTTGACTAGATTACATGTTAGATACTGTTCCCGAGTATCCTATTTTAAATTTTAAAAAAGCTCTAGATAGCTCATAAATGCTTTTAGGTGATACTTCCTGGATATGTTTTGGGTTGAGAGAGAGGATTTTTTTCCTTCCCTTTGATAAGTGTGAACTTTTGACGATGAAAATGATGAATGGTTAATTTTATTATTTGTAATGTTGATCTAGTAAATGGAGCACAGAGCACAGTCTATGGATTTGAATGATGAATAAATGGAGTTCTTGGATGTTTATGCTATTATGAAGTAGGAACTACGTTGTTGTCATAATCCATCATCTTTATGAATACTTTTTCACATAGAAGTAATATGTATATTTGTTTATTTATCTATTTACATTGATGTCCTGAGTAGGATATTCTATTTGTTCTAAAACTTGCTTTATTGGCATATGTATGTTGTATTGTATTTGTATCTTGTTTCATCTATCTCCATGTTTCATGGGTAATTAAAAATCAAAATGTGAAGCTATCACACTCCAAAATAATGGGAAACGTGATTTTTAATTTCTATAAATTTATTTCTTTGATACCAAAATGACACACCATGTGATGACGAAATAATACAATAAAATCTATGATAATCCATGTTTTCTTTTTCCTTGTTCTATTTTGTGGCATTTTGGAACTTTTAGCCTTTGGATGAATTTATTTTGCCAAATTTACTTGAGTCAAATGTCATCTGATTCGGTCCACACTGTATTCAAAATTGAACTTTTGACCAAGATTTAGAGCACTTGAGACTTGAACTCATGTTGGTTTGAGTTTAGGGCCTGAAATTTAAACTTGCTTGACTCTCAAGGAGTTACTATAATGATTGCTCAAAACATCATTGCAATTTTAATATCCTCAAAATAATCCATATGATTCACCAATATATAAGTAAACATATATTATAACCCAAGATATTAAAGATAAAACTTAATTTTCAATTCAAATATGTCCTTTAATACACAATACAATACCTTTAATGATATTAATACAACACGAAAGAATGATGTTGTTTGGTGTTGCTTCAATAGCCAGTAGATCCGAAAAGGCAACTCCCAGTCACCAAGTCCACTTATGCGAAAGGCCCATTACAATCACTTACTTGACTGACTTAAGACCTGTATAGTAGCTAAAGTGAGCTAGAAAGTTCAGTAAAATTCTACAACGATCAAGAATTCTAGTTTTCAATGAGAAGCACAAGACTTTTATACCATGATATAAATCAAATTATCACTGATGTCAAATCAAAGTTTCATTGAGAAAACATGGTTATGGTGAAGGATCAAGGATTCAAGATACATGATTTTCAATAGCGGTTCCGATAATTTCACTAGATCATAGGCCAAATAATGTAATTTTGTCAAACTAATAACAGGGCATGAGATTTTTGTTCCTCCAAGTTATGGCATGACCAGGTGCAACTACCCTTCAAGAAAATAATGTAATTTTGTCAAACTAATAACAGGGCATGCATTCCTTAGGACCCAGGGATTAATCTTACATTGGAGAAACAATTTTCCCAAAAAATATATAAAAAATGAAGGTTCCTTGTTGAATATCTTACATGACCTCCGTGAAAGCTTGCACACCCAATCGGACATTATAGATAGACTTTTTAGCAAGGTTCGTCGTCTCGGTATCGAACCCCGTATCGGTGTCATACTCGGTACGCCACCCGTACACTCGGTATACACCCGCACCGAGTCCTGATAGCGAACCGCTGTGGTATGGTACGCCTCATGCGCCCAGTTCGGGCCGGTATGGCATACCTTCTTAATCTACATTGCTCCATCCGTACACTTGGTACGCCACCTGCATCGGGTACCAGTACCAAACCGGTATGATACGCCCCGTGCCGCTTGGTTCGGGATGGTACGACATATCTTGCCTCTTAGTCTACATTGCTCTACCATGAAAGTGACTTGCTAGTGCTTGTTCACGTAGATATCTTTTGTTAGGAGACATGTTAAGATTATCACACAATGATAATATTGTCCATCTTGATAATATGGTTTTAGCTAAATGTGCCCTTATGTCAGCCTATCAATATGATGTGATCCACAAAGTGTTGGAGCAAGGTTGGCGGAACCGTCCCGAACTATCCGGTTTAGGGCGTCTCGAGCTATACCGGCGGTTTATCGGGATGGTTCCGAGAAAGAAACCGAAACCTCGTCACCGGAGAAGAAGGAAAGAGAAGAAAAAAGAGAGCTAGCGGGAGAGGGAGGGAGGCCGACGGAGGCCATGGCTGAACCCCTATTTTGTTCGAAACAAGGGTACAACCGTAAAAAAAATTGCAATTTTTAAGCGATTTGCTGCTTTACTTAAAAATTGTGAAATTTTTTATGGCCTCCGCCACCCGCACCAGCGCCAACCTCCCTCTCCTGCTCGCTCTCTTTTCCTCTCTTCCACGGTCTTCTATGTCGGTACATGCCCAACACGGTATGGCGTGGGGCCGTATCGACTCGTGCTGCTGGATAATCCATATGGTGCCCCGTATCGGCATAGCAGACCCTGTGGAGTCACTATTTTCACTACTTATAGAAGTTGCCACTATCTTGTAGTCATTATTCATAGTTGTCAACCGTACGAATGAAGCCTCCAATTTCATTCTTATCTATGATGTACTTAAAGAATGAGCAAAGGAACATGATTCTTAATTCTTCTTTGTTTTCCCTAATTAAAGACTAAATCTCCTATAATTTTCTCATGGATCTTAGGTATCTAGTATCACATAGAAAACTCATTCCATGATAAATACATCAAAATATGCTTGTATAAGGTAAGGATAATTTCACTAATGCCTTAAATAGTTCATCTCATACAAAAATGTCTTTATGAGGGCACTATCTTCAGAAAAGCATTTGGAAGCATGGCATTAGCTAATTGACTAAGACTAGATAATTATTGTTATTAGTTTTTGAACTTTTAGTGAATGACAACTTCACTATGATTAGCACATTTGTGCAAGTGATGTGTCTGAACTTTTAAGCTCTGTAATGGTATTTAAATCTTCTAGGCAAGGTCAGTCGAATCGATACTGGGATCCATACCGGTCGGCGAGCGGGTCAGTATGGTATCGGTTCGGTACCGTACCAACACAGTATGCTTGGTTGTGCCGGTTTTGGTACGATATCGATACACAGTACCGACATACCAATTTTTTGACTTTTCAAATTCAATTAATTGGTAATCAATTATTTCAACTTTTTTAATAATTTTAAATCTAATTTGATATTTTTTTGATATTTTTTTGATCTCGGTTTAACCTAAATGATGCATCTTGTTGTTTTAAAAGGATACAAAACATAAAATGATTAGTGAGATGTTGCATGCTACAAAAAGCAATATGAAATATCCTAAAATCAAATATAAAATAATACAATCAATTACATATATTTACGTACAACATACATACCAATATCTAAAATCTTGTCGAGTGGTGATGCCTCGTGTAGGTATCCAGATCATTAGTATAGTTAGGAGGCACATCAGTCCACTCCTCTAATCAAGTAGCACTATAGTCTTGTATGTTCATCCCATAAGGATCGTTCTCTAGATTATAAGCAGTCTCAGATCTCTACGAGAAGTATCCTCTGTTGGGAATTGTGTCCCAAAGCCAATTTTTTAATTGTAAGAAATTAGTGTATGTATATATTTTATTAAAATGAATAAAATTTATTCTGGCATTTTTTTATTCATCACAAGTGTTACATCTTCAAATTGAACTCCTGTGTATTGTGATGAAGTCCTTAGGACTAATTTAGTGGATAAAGGAGGTTTTATCATTTAGTCCTTAAACCAGTTCGCGACTAAATGATGAGCTGTCAATTGGACGATAGCTATGTCAAGTATAGGTCATTGTGTGCCATTTAGTTGGTTGTCCTCTTAAACCAAGGAGTGTGGAGACACTGTATGGCATACAGGTAAGATGTAGGAGTACATCGTCACTGAACAGTGACTCACTTGCGTAGCACTCTACTATCGGAAGTTAGCTCGTAAAGCATATGGGCATAAGTACCCCTTGGAACTGAGACTGTCATGGTGACTTGCAAGCAACTCACTATACTTAGGCACTGGATGACCTAAATTTCTAATTCAGGGATCGGAAGGATGCTGGATGCAGTCAAGTACTTACGAAGTCTGTGTATGAGTCAAGATGGGATTGACCGCTCAGATTTTAGGAGTTGATGTCTCACTGTATTTCAATTTAGTAAAACCTTGGCCAGGGTAAACCAAGTGATAGGTTACTTGATTTGATTAATTGAAATATACTATGGATGACCGGATCCAGAGTTCGACAGTCCACTCTGAGGTCATCTTAAGCATCGATGGTCATAGGGATGAATTATGCAACAACCATACGTCTAGATTCTTGAATATTGCTTTGCATATTCGACCTATCCGGACGTCGGGTATCATTTCTAGATTGCCACCTCGATTAGTGCATGGAGTAGTCCGTGTACTACCGGCTTAGTGTTCGAACCTAACGGAGTCACGCACATTAGTCTAGCTAAGTAGGAAGGTCTTGACCCAATTTAATTAAGAATTAAATTGTGGGTCATTTGGAATTTGGTTCTGTCTATGTTCAGCTAGCACTGAACATGAGGTACAGGCTAAACTTCATGGATGAACAACTTATTAAGTCTGTATTTTGGGTCAATCAAGTTTCAATTAATGTAATTGAACTTGATCAGGACTCAATTCTTGAGATTGGAATTGATTGGGTCTTAATTAGTGTAATTGGGCTCGATCACCATTTAATTGGGATTTAATTTTATATTTGTTCTGATCTAAGTCGGACTTGGATCGAGTCGAAACTGGACCCAATTGAATCTCCTATGAGTCGGACTCATGTGGAATTTTTTCGGATCAAAAATCATTCAAATGGGCCGTCAATTTGGTTTAGAACCAAATAGGCTTGCTTTATTACAAAATGGGCTAACCCATTTCCTATTTGGCTAATCCCTATTTTCCATTTAAATGGTTGACGGCTGACCTATTTTAAACTCCTGTGGACCCATGGACCCTTAAGCTCATGGACCCCTAAGAGTTGCTTGTAAGCCGCGATGGAAAAGAAATGCCTGGGAGCAAAACAGAGTATTCTCCGTCATTGGTTTAAAGCCACGCCGCGCCACCGTCTGGCCTCCGGCCGCTCTGCCGTCTGGATCGGAATGTCCGATTTTGAACCGGCTACATTCCGGTTAAATTTGATTTTGGAAATCCGACTATTATCGGATGAATTGGACGATTTTCTCTACGTTTATTTTTGAAACAAAATATTACGAATCTTACATTTAAATCGATAACAGCAGCTCATAACTCCTCTTAAATCCTCTCAACGTTGGCCTATAGATAGACCAACATTTTCCTCTTGAAATAGAGAGTGAATCAGAGAGGAAAAATTAGAGTGAATCTGTCTGTGAAATCTTTGGAAGAAACTTCACAGATAGAGGCTTCGGCGGGAAATTTTTCTAAAGGAGAAGAGGAAGAGAGAAGAAGTGGTCCTTCTCTCTCAATCTTCTCTCCAGTGGCAAGCATCCAGATTCGGTTTTCTGGTCTCTTCTCTTCTCCTCTGCAATTGGTCCAAAATCGAAGCTCTCGGGTTGGAAACGGAAAAGAAGGAAGAAGAAGAAGGAGAAGAAAAGAGAAGTATTTTCTTCTAGGGTCCTTTTTGCAAAAAGTGCTTTTGCAAAATACAGATATCGTCCAACCTTCCTGCGAAGCTCGACGTGCGCGTGAAGTATAGGGCCTGCAGATCCAGGCCTTGTGAAGCAACATTCAAAGATCTAGATCCGGTCTACCTCGACCATCTTTCGCTGCGGGATCGAAGTATGGTTTACATATTAGTATGTTTAAGATTTATAATTGTTATAAAAAAATTAAAACTAATTTTTATGCCCGGCGTCCGATTTTATCGGACAACTCGAAAAATTTTTCCTTTAACTGGTATCAGAGCCAGGTTGGCCGATGGAATTGGCCTATAACATCTAGAATTATGCATGATTTAATTTTTAAATTTAGATTAGATCTAGATTTAATGATAAAATATCAATCTTGTGCTGAATTATAAGGTTGTCCTGCTATAAGATTAACCCCTTATAGTGAAAAGATTGTCCTAGCACAAAATTGAGATTAATTTGTATCATAA